>JAGVSQ010002745.1:0-23636 GCA_022683975.1 Rhyacophila evoluta | reverse complement strand
CCTCGAAACAAATTAAATAATTGTTTTTCGACCTAATATTAAATTAAAAACCTAAGAACATAAAATTTTTTTTCGACATTTGACCAAAATCCTATTGGCGATCAATGTGTTAAGTGTAATGTACTAGCAAATAAAACATGAAAACGAATGTATGTTTGTTATTTGTTATTTTCAATAGTAAATGTTAAAAAGGAGCATTTCATAATGTATTCATCTGCCGCGAATCGAAATCGAAATGCGGTTCGCAATTCTTAAGAATGTGGGTTAAAGAAAATTACATCAATCGTTCTCGCCATTTTCTGTTCTCACTATCTCGCAAGAATAATTCTTTCATATATTATATTTATATATTTTTTATTCAAATTTTTGAATACAATAGTGATTTTAGTAAAAAGAACAGTAAAGATATATATAGTACACAGCCGCGATTTCGTAGATTCCATTTGTATTTTACGAGTTATTTTAAATAAAACATTTTATCTTCTTTTCTTAGAGAGCGATGCCTTTCAATTTTCTTTCCTTCAAAATTATTGTTACCCTTTTTGTGTTGTGTTCTTAAAATCGTGTTTTTTTTATCATTTTTTACAATGAATCAAACGTAGTGAAGTAATGTATACATACTCGTACTTCATAAACAGATAGGCAGAAATGTACATACTATTGGGATAAATGGTGGAAATATACTTTGGTTACTGTTTGGTCGAATTTTCTCTGGACGATTTGTTGTTACAAATTGTCATTCATTCCGCTAAGTTATATTCAATATGAACACTTGCTCACAAAATATAAAGAATAAAGTGACTCGACGATTTCAATGTGTCGATTTCAAAATCTAAAAAGCGAACAACCCTGCCAGCAATATTAAACTCCGTTGATTCCTTTTTTCTCAGAAAGTCATACATATTTTTCGCACCTTTTTGATACTGTAAAATCAGTGGCGACCGAGGAACGGTTGGAGCAGTCGGCTCCGGGCGCACAAATCATGGCGGCTCAAGTAAATGTAGTGTGCGAGTTTAAAGAGAAAAAAACGAGGGACTATAGGGGGCGCCACAATTTTACTTGCTTCGGGGCGTTGAATCTGTAGCCTATGCCAATATGTAAAATATCACTTAATGTTTTTTTTTTGTATGAAAAAAAGAATTTAAATTACAATAAATTTAACAGGCCAGTATCACAATGATCTGGATAATATTTTCTCACGGTTAATTTTCGGTTATAAACAAAAACTGTTATGAAATATTTTAAATAAATTAATAATACCTAGAAAAGCATTTTACCCAAGATATTGGCGAACGCTGATAATTACGACAGATAAAATAAGTTTATATGCGAAAAAAATCTTTGGCCTATGAATAAAGTTCCAATGACGATGACTGGAAAAATACATTTAGGAGATTCATCGGTCAATTTATTTTGATGTCTTGACGTAACCACTTTGCCGATCTGCAATAACTCTGCTTTCATCGCAGTTTATTATTGAAGTATCAGCATAACATTTCTGCTCGAGTCGAATATTCTTCATAAAAGGTTACTGTCATGATAAAGTCAGGCGGTGAAGAAAATTCTATCGGTAGAACGTAGAACGGTCAATTCCTATTTACTCATATTCTCCTTATGGTATAGATACAATGGAATATCTCTGAGACACATCGTACTTGTTATATAAGCCATAACAACCAGCCTAAACAGCTCTCAGCTTAAATTCATTACAGAACTAGTTTGCAAGAACTGACGACTAATAAATAAATTATTCAAATATAACTATCAGCTCTTATTGAAAGCTCGAAAGATATTTGGAATTTAGTAACAAAAACTCATTGGATTTTACGTTTTTCTGGTCGAATACTAGTTTCATTTTTCGTTCATATTAATTTCGATACGAACAGTTTATTCATAATTATCATTATTTTTTTATAGAATTTAGTAGCTTCATGTGAAATTAATATTATTTACATCTATAAAACTTGCATAAATACATGAATAAAAACTAGTACAACAATGTCATTCGCAAGTTCAATCAAAGTACAAAAAATACGTCCACAGTGAGTTTTATTCTAATTAACTTCAAAAGCGACTGAATAAATACTAAATCAAAATTTTAAATTTACAACTTTATATTATTTCAAATATAGTATTCTTCTCTAGCTCTAAAGTAATATGGAACTCCAACTTCCAATCTCTTTGCGTAGTACATTTTGAAAACATTTGCGTTATTCGTGTGTGGTATTAAGTACTTGGGTAAGATGAAATGGGTTGCATAAATTCAATCAATTATTCCTATTAGTCAAATCGACAGTCAAGAAATGGCGCAGATCTCCTGCCATTTTCGGCGCCATTTGAGTGTAACGCGAAATCGAAAAAAATACAATACATATACCGTCAGTGGTATGTTGCAATGGGCGAACATTATTTTATTTCACAAATAAACTACTAACAATCTTTTTGAACGTTTCGATGGTTTAAAGTAGAGCGTCATTTTATCAACGCTAATGTTGAATTCCCACGGGATAAAGATTAATGAACCAATCTTAAAAAAAATATGGTACAATGGTAATATAATTATTCTTAACACTGTGTGTCCCGAGTATAGAACAGTTTTTTTTACAATGTGAAGACTCCTATTGACGAATTGTCCTTTATCAAAATTAGTTGTCAGCAAATAGCACGATCCGCTGGCCTTGTGTACATTTTTCCAGACACGTGTATTCCTCAATTTATAAAAATACCACCAGGTTTGAATTAGAAAGTAAATCTTATATTTAATATTATACTAAAAATTGTAAGTCTTAATTTTTGATCTTAAGAATTTTGAGTTTCTAACCAATTTCCACAAGTAATATATTATTAATCGAAAAGTATTGTGACGATAACCGTGAAATATAATTTATTTAAAAACAGGGGAACGCAGATTCGATTCCCACGTCTATCGAATATTAAAAAAAATCAAAAATTCAAGTCTAAGAAACAAATAATCTGTCAAGAATGTCTCCACATTTCGGAGATTCAAATACTCACACTATATGGAGCGAATAAGTTAACACTGTATGATAAACGGTATACAAAAAAATGTTTTATGAACTTGTATCGATAAAGTCAATCTCCATAGGCTCCGGCTTCTCCGAAAGTAGTCTGCAAAACAGTTCCGAGAACTAATAGCAAACCGAAAACCAATTTCCTGTTCCAGCTCGTTTCGCCTGACACCCCCATTCTTCACGTCGTTACGCAATTACACTTATAATTTCCTTCGGCAATTATTTTCCGTCGCCGTGTTTCACAGTGTTATTATTGCTAAAAATCTTTCGCCGACGCGGCTTTAAAAGATTAAGTCGAGCGAAAAAGTGGTCCATTGTTTTTCACTCTCGAATCTATTTACGACAACAGACGATTTGGTTTTGACTGCCGACTAAAAGGGCCCAATTAAAATTGAAGGGTCGCTGTATATATACTCGTAGACTGGTTCAAATCATGGTAACGTGGACAGCAAAAATGGTATTAATGGAAACATGTATTCAAAATCAGTTCAGTAATATAAAATAAATTCAAGATATAATATGCTTTTATCAGTAAAGAGTATTGATAGACTTATAGTTTATATCCGATCCGTTGGTCCGTTGGCTTTTAATTAAAGAATTATATTATACAAAAATAATTTGTTGTTTACTTTAAAATTCGATTTATATTGTAAATACGCAAATACGGCATGTAAAAAAATTTGCAAAGAAAACCATAGTAAATAAATCTGCTTGTTGATATTCTGAAATTTTCATTTCGTATTCATTTGTGTTGATGTTTTGAATCGAAAAATTTTCAATTATTCATTTATTTATTTATATTCTATCGTTTTTTTATTCCTTTACCTATCGATACTACAATATAATTATAAGATTACTAGTTAGGCGTTCATTTAATATTTAAGAGTTTACGTGTATATAATTAAATTAATATGAAAAAACTTTTAATTTCGTGGTTTAAGTCGCATTGTGAGTTAAATTAAACTTTCTCGAATAAATTAATGATATGTTTATGTTTTTCTGCACGGTAATATAGAAATTTTGACAACTAATTTGATCGTGCACGAAGATGCCTAACTTATAATGAGTTCTATGAATTTCGATCATAGTGTAACTATTAAAATACGCCCCGCGTTCTTTAGAACTGCCAAGTTCCGCATATAAGGTTTATAGTAATATAATAAATACATACAAATAAAAGTTTTCACACATTTGACTTTTATCGATACATATTTGATCAGTTCAGTTATATAACAATACAACGTTTTTTCATCGGGTGTCATTCGTTTATAAAACTATAACAGTTTTCTCTTTTAGATATTTAGTGAAATATTAATTTAATCTCGTCAGAAATATAAACATCTTGTTAATTTAGTATTTTAATAATAACAAGTTGTTCCTAAAAGGTCGAGATTTACCCGACTCAATCTTTGTAAAGAAATGTGAGGGTCCGAAAAAGGGACGAGTAAATTAGTGACATAAAGGATTATACCATAACCTGCGCCGCTACAATTATTTACAATGAAACAAATCTCACATATCATTATTATTGTAACACATTTTGTGCGCCCTTTTTGTCGACCTTTAGAGAAATTCGTAACAATCCTGTCATACAAATATGGTGTCATATTACGGCGATGTTTATTTACATAATAATGTATTAGGTTGCGAAAACAAAGCGCGGGGAGACTCGGCTCGAGCGATCGCGCCACATTATTTTGGGATTTTTGTTCAAACAGTCGGAAAAAGCCTCCGAGTTTTAGGTTACAAAAATAAAAAAAGACAACTTCCATTTTTTGTTGTGACGCAAGCGCCGAGTTAAATTCACAGCATCGCGTACTTTGAACTAATCAATTTGTTTCTTATGATTGCACTCTGAGTTTGTGCATTTCACATAAATAAAATAAAGTTACGTACTCGGAAAGTTAAATTATGTCACTAGTTTTCTAATTATAATCGCTCCAAATAGGATAATAAAAAATATCAGATCAGCGGAGTAGTCGATATCTATTTTTATTCAGAGTCTAAAACCCGGCTCTCAATTACCCAATTACTCCGATTAATTGACCGATTCGATTTTTTCTGCAATTCATTTCCATTTTTATCTCCATTATATTTTTAGAAGCTATATCGTATTTACAGTCAATATTATATATATTTATACCATGCTCGCTCCCAAAGTGGCGCATATGGATCTGCACAGAGTAAAGAATCCACAGAAGACGTCTTGACAGATTATTGTTCGTCAGACAATTGTTTAACCCAATGGGCATCCAGTTTTACATTTTTTCAATTTTTAAAATCCGACAGATCGGCAATCGAACCCGCATTCCCCGGATCGCTAGGCGCGTACGCTACCAGCTACGTTTCCGGATATTTAAGAGCAGGATATTCCTAAAGCTATCTCATAAAATTTTAGTCTGTGCACAGTATCATTTGTGCAATAAGCGCTATCCTGTAACTATACTTCTCCCCAGCCTTCATGTTACATTGCACTTCATTGTAATGAAGATACAATTGATCTTTTTGTCTGAAATAACAGCTTCTCATACATATTATACTGACATAACAAAACATGATCTGATTGGAAAATATTTCTTCCAACCAAGGAAATAATGAAAAGTAGTAAGTGACCATTAATGTTTCATGTTCTCAATACTGACGTGTAAGTGAACTCTACTGGCTTAAATATTTAGTTTTGGAAAAGCACTCGCATGCGTTACTGAAACAGAGCAATGAAGCACACTGTCGATTCTGAAAGGTCACGATTAAGCCTAGCTTCCCCGATAGCTTTTCTCCAGCCGGTCCGATCGTCCGCGCGCAATCGTCGATATTTGAAATAAGTTGTATGGAGTATTTTCCCGAACTTTAGTATGAGTATGACCCGGCATCCGGCAATCTGTCGACTGTTAAACATAATGTAATAATGTTACTAAAAGTTATGTCTCTCGTGCGTATTGGGGTCAAAAGAAATATTATCCTCCGTCGGTTTAACATTGCAAATAATGTAATATATCACAGTTTTTGCGGTCAGTTAATGTTTTACTAAAACTTTCATAGCTTTACAGTATTACGAAATAAAACCTGTATTTTCTTTTAAAGTTCTTTTGCGATTTTCGCGAATTGTTAATGTTGTTTTTTTTTTCTCGAAGCGCGCTCATTAAAACTCTGTTTCCATCCAAAAATAATTAAGTACACTTTTATTAAATACGTGAGTATCTCTTTTATTTAAAAACATTTTCACCATTTTTACTCGGTCATTGTTTATTTTCGTAATTTCTTTATTTTTTAAGGTTTCGCCCGCTTTCCCCTGCTCGCAGAATACTTTATTATATCAACGCATTTTTTTCAAAATACATAAATAAAGGGGATTTTTTTCGTCTTCGAGTTTTATTTCAAAGTTAAAAGAGAAATAATCTTACGCCTTAAGGTGTCTCGGCGCATTCTAGTTGTAATTAAAAAATGAAGTGAAACCGACACAGAAAAAACGTGTCCAACCACAATCTCAATTTAAAAAATGCAAGTTCCTATGCATGCGGACCGGCTGAATATTTTCTTAATCTATATAAATAAAAATGTAAATGTTCGTTTGTTCAAAATCTTAAATGTCCTAAAGCTCTCCACTGATTAATTTGAAATTTCGTCACAACGTTGCAATTGAATACGCATGTGTTTTTATGTATCTTTAATGTTATATATATGTCACACCTGTGACAGGTAAAAACATGGTTTAAATACAGCGCCATTATTTTTGACTGAGCCACAGCAACGCGTGACCGAGTACAGCTAGCTCAAAATAAAAACGTTCATTCGTTCTTTGAAAAGAGTTGTAGAAAATATTGATATTTTAGTATTTTCTGCTTATGTTTAAGCCTAATGAACATATTTTTATAATATGTTTCTACGTAATAACTCGTAAGCGCATTGAATTTATCACTCGGTACGATCACAATAAATTATTCTGTTAATACTGAAAAATTTCAGGATAAATTAGTTTTTTGTCAGACATTTTCATAAAATAATGTAAAACTTTTTTTACTACTATATTTTATTAACTACCTCTGCGATAAGCCGAGACTTGACGGTGAACAATTTTCAAGTAGTACAGTATATACTTGTCAAAATGTAGACGCAGTTGATTATTCTCGGTTTGAAATAGAATCGTCGATTAATTTGAGAGATCGATATAAATTACCTATCACGAAAAGATTCCGGTGGCTGTCGATCGTTTATTAATTAGAGCTAACGACCGACCGCGGAACACACTTTACCGGTAATAGCGCGGTAAAGTTATATCCAATCCGAACCGAGCGGAGGGCCTAAGTGACACTAAATAACCGGTCGGTCTAAAACCGGCGCTTCTCTCACTCGATATCATACATATTTCATGAGAGGCGGGATATTCGTGAGAGAAAATCGACTGCCGCCTGTGTGCGGAGAAGGTCGGAAACCGTTTCTGGAATTTAGGCCGATGTTTTGAAGTATAAGCGTGTCGGAAAACCCGTATCCGATACACATTCGGCATGAGCCAGTGACTAAGAGATACTTTTAATTATAGTAATGCGAGCAGTTTCGAGATAAAAATCTTTGCCGGCTGAACGCCACAATAAAAAATGGTCTTTTGAATCCGTATATATTTCGGAAACAGTACCGAGTAAAACACTGAATATTGACAATTTCAGACATGAATAAATTGGTAATCGGACTTCAATGTATCTGAACCTTCATAATACTCTCAGGACTCTCACGGTACATTCTGATTCATAAGGAAAATGTGGTATTTGTAACAATAAACACATATATGTTACTAAATAAATAAATAAATAGTTAATAAATGTAAAAAAATATGTTTATAAGCAAACTGTAGCGCTAATAAAAGCTTCTTATAATGTTGCATTAGGAGGCAATTGGTATAATTATCTATACTAGTGTATTTCCTCTCATAAAACATGAGATAACAAACAAAAACTTAATTTTCTTAACTACCCTGATACCCAAATAGTCACTCGTACGTGGTTAATGAATGATTCAGTGGTTGTCAACTTCACTACGCTTAGAAAATATTGCAGTTTAATATATTTTTGAATACGAAACCTTCTCTGCGCTGATGTTATATTATATTAAAATATAATTTAGCTTTTATATTATCAATATTGCTGACCATCCAGGAAGAATTTTAATTTTCTTGTAAATATTGTCTCCTGTTCGCTTTGAGGGTGCAACAGTCCTTCAAGTTATTACTTTCTCTATTATATAATATTTCAAACATTCCAAAATATAACAAAAATACTGACATTAAAATTAGTTTTATGATAATCGCGTTTTTTATAGTCCATACAATCATTATGTATTTGCTTCATATACTGAGCATATGCTGTATGGCATTTCCAATAATTGTACCTCTTTTAACTGTCTCCATAATATTCTGACATCTTGTAACGTTCTCATTTTTTATTTAACGGCAATGACTCTGCAAAACATCGAACATTGTGAATCTTTATCGGATATCACAAAACGCTACCATAAAGATTTATTATTTATCCACAAGCTCGGTGGTCAATTTCTGACAATATTTGCAAATCAATATAATTTATTGGTAATATTTTAGAAATATGACAACTTAAAATATTTACAAAGTGAACCTCACGTACCTAACAAACTGTTTCATAATAAATATTTTCGACTGACGGTGCGTGATGGAAATTGATTTTAAATTCTAAATTATTTAAAACTGATAAACTTCCATATGTGAGATCACTGTTAGCGACCCGGTTTTCGCCTTTCGGCATCTTCGGGCTACATTATATGTAATAAAATAATTAATAATAATAATGTAATTTTAAGATGGCACAAATTAATTTGTGCCATCCAAAAAAGCATTCCTTTTTAAAAGCTGCTTTATTAACTAAAAATAATCATACATTATTAAAAGAAACCTAACCTGTCACCTAGAAGATAAATGTTGAACTATAATATATTATGTCTGTTGATATATTATACAGTACAATAAAAGTGGATGAGTATTTTTATTTATTATTAGTAAAAATTCAAAATGACTTATACATTTCATTATTTCGTCTGTCTTTTCTGATGTTTTGTTGTGCGAGGACCTCTGTCCTCCTTACGTGGCTGTTTTTCTTTTCCAAACACGAAACTGTGAAAACTTTGACGTATGTTATATTTTACGCGTGTGCCGAATTTTTTTGGGGTGTCATTTCTGTCAGCTATATTATAAAGTCTCTCTGCATTTATGGTTAAATAAGAAATTTCTAAAACATGTGAAATTTTAATAACGAGTCCTCTGTAGCATTTTTATCATTTGTTAGCTCATATTCCAATTTTGACGGGGGTAGCCGCTTCTTGAGACTCCGTAAACTAAACGTCAAAAGTCAATCAATTTTTCTTTCATCCGTCACATTGCAAAGGGGCCCGTCCATTACATGCGTCTCGCGTTTCGCGCACCTGACCCGCCACGGTCGGTAAAGAAGAGAACTGTCGGAAAACACATTACCATTTACGGCAGACTAAGCGAACTTGGTGCCAAAGGCGTGCGCAGCCGTCTCATTACTGAGGATAGTATTACGCATACCTGAAACGATATTCAGTAAAATCATCATTATCGAGTGACTTTTACATACATCAATATTAAAAGTTCATGTTCTCCCCTCGGAATATTCTGAAATGTGCACTGAAAGAGGAGAATCGCTTTCCATCAGATGTCGAATGGATCAGAGGGTCACCTGTTATAGTGGCCATCAAGGAAAACTTAGATGCATTCAAAATATTTGCAATATTACACGGCAAACATACATAGAAGTAGCCGGTATGGCTTTTAATATATTCATAAATATCATACAAATGCATTTCGGAATGACGATGGACGCAGACTCACACTATTTGTAACTTCCCATCTAAATTTTGCAATGATTTTAGATATTACGACTAAAAAAGAGGCTCATGTTTATTACGCCCGTTTTAACAAATTCACCCCGTGTCCGGATCGAAAGCAAATCTCACGTTATGCATTCATTTTTCATTAATCTAGTGCGAACCGACACCGAATATTTGATGTTTTCTATGCGATTACAATAGGTGATTAATCTTTCAATTAATGCGAGTATTTTACACACAAATTATTATAAAACTCAACGGTTTGCAGGCTGCTTACTGTGATAGTTGTTCGCAGCAAATAATACTGACAGCCAGAAGTGTACGTCATCAAAGTAACTATCTCAGAGGGGCCATTGTGACCGCTGACCTCCCGGAAGCCTTCGCCTCTGCCATAAAAGGTAAAGTGAGTGAGAACTGGAGAGCAGTTCGGGAACATCAATGAGATAGTAAGGAGAGAAGGGGCGAGTCGCGATACATCAATGAGAAATATAAAGTAACACGGGGAAGTTTGGATACAACGGAAGTATCCAGCGACCGGGGGGTAGTTAGGGAAGCTTTACTGTGCAATGGGGGGAGATCGGTGGGAGGGAAAGATACGTTCGTCCGCTAATGATAGAGTGCGGGGCAAACAAAGATATTTATTGGGCTCGTGCGAGGTCGGCCGGACAGTAAGAAAATTTGTTTCACTACTCTTTGATAGCGAATTAGTCGTAAACATAGTAGACAGATGGTCGGTTTATTCTTAGTTTCTCTATTTTGGTCTGATTTTGAACGATGCCAATTCGAACTGAGCGATCATGTGCAAGGCTATTCCGAAGGGCAATTCAAATGATATATTTAAGAGACATTTTATTAGTGATAAAGTCTGTCCATAGTTTTGCATAACTGATATTGATGATTATTTTCAGTAAAAAAAAAGTTTTTATTTGAATGGTGATGGAAAGTAGATTATCAACCATTTCAAATATGTCGCCTCATCATAGCCGATCGGCAGACGAGAACTATTGCGGGTTCAAATATCGCAATTGCAAAAGTATTTTTCAAAAACGCAAAAATTAGGTGCTCAATCGGTTTAGCGAATAGCTAACGAGTAATTATTTTAAAACGATCTGTTCACATTGGGGCGACCTACGTGTTCCGCTTTTGGAGCGGACGTATAAAAACGGAAAAAAGGACGTCACAGCTCAATGATATCGTACTGAACACGACTTTTTTGACTTGATATTTATTTAATGACTACAATATTTTATGTAGACATGTTCAAAAGATGTTCAATTTATAAGAATGAATACGATGAATGAAACCCTGAAAAGAGCAGTCAGATAATATTTTTACTGTGATATTATTATTAATTTCGTTACGGTAATGAAACATCGTATTTCAAAATAAAATGTTTATAGAAAACCTTTTATCTGAAATAAAATCTTTTGTATCAGTGTGTAGCCGCGAGTCGCTTTCGTGAATATATCATTTGTCTAGTCAAGTGCTCTCTCTTTGTTTGCGGAAGAACTTTATCGATAAATAAAGATTTCATTCCTGGGAGCTGTAAAACAGTTTAAATTAAATGTATACATCACCGGTGACTAACAAATAACTTGCCTAACTTTAGTACTCTAAAACCTCATTTTTTATTCTTCTTTTTACGCATCTGATACTCTCGACTAGTTGTAACGCAAATACCTTCCCACCAGGTGATGATCTAAATATATTTTTGGCTCATTGAGACCTAATCCATCCTCGTCAGTGTCGCTTAATTGTCCTTTATGCAATACATAACATTGATTTCGGTCATCATTATTATTAACGATACTCATAATAAGACGACTGAATTAATAATATTATACAATAATATATATCTATACAGCCCTATTAAGTAAAAACAGTATCTTGTATGTGACTCCCTATGTAAAAACTGTGTTAGTATAGAGAGCCTACAATCGTCAATGTAGTCATAATACATTATTTTAACAAGTGACGATTTTTTGTTATATAAAATATAAAAACATTTGAGATCGTATTTACAGTAGCATTTAACTTATGATGAAGTTATAACGTATCACATAAACACACACACACACACAAACCGCCAAAAAGCTTACAACCGCCTCGTTTCGTTGCATTCCATGAGAAATGTACATTTGTTATTGGCAGTGTCTCGAAATGTGACAAGTGGTACACACTTCACGTCATTACCACTAAGCGACTCCAGCACCAGCTGTGCAAATTTAATCAATAGATGTCGTGTCAACACAGAATTTTTCTCCTTATAAACGAAAAGCCAAATAATTCGTTTACAAATATATTGACTCTCTGCAGTGCACTCTAATCTAATAGACGAAGGAAACAGAAACCGCGCGAGTTTTTCTATTACTACTGAACCATATTCTTCTTCGAATAAGTGCAAATACAATGAGAAATTTTAAGAATATTTTCCTTATAATTTACAAGCTTACTTATAAAAACAATGACTCACACTCTCACAATTCTTCCATTAGTCTTTCAAATATATACATTGGTGGGTAATAATACGTATGCTCTGCGGCTAAAACGTCAACGACAAATAATATTTTTCATACGGTTCCAAAACAGTTAAAAATAAAATGAAAACAATTCTTAAACAACGAGACAACTTATATAAAACGAATCACCTAGACATGTTAACCGTATGTCGTGCATAATATTAAATTTCTTCTCCTCTCTGACATAACCTCATATTAAAAGTTTTCTCATTTAAAAGCTTACCGAAGTGAGGTGGTCGATGAACTTTTCATACCTTGTGAAATTGTGGATTTTTCATTAAATTTGCAGTTAATAAAGATTCGTGCAATATTCCTCACTTTACTTGAAAACTGAAATGATAATACGAATTTATAATCATTAGGATATTCTCATTTTTGTTATATACGCTATCTATGTATGGCGTCATGACACTTCCGGCACTCGCCCAACAGTCATTTTGCATCCTCTTAAGTCATCACGTCATTATTATATGACTACGGTCGATAGTACGATCATTTAAGGCGCCGAACAAATAAGAAACATACTGCATTTAAGCTTTCCCGAGCATCCGCGGCTCGTATCCCAGACAGTTCCATGACTTTCGACGTAACTGTGATCTGCTGTCTCCATTTCATAATATTTGAATTCTTTGCATAGTCTTCGTTAGGCTCCATGTCTCTAAGTATATCAGCACCAGCAAAATGCAATCAAGACATTTTCATAATAAAGAGTTTCATTACAACTAATTTCCACTATGCCGAACCGATTATTTCCTTTCTTCGCTTCTATTTTTTTCATGAATCTACACGATGTCAGTGGAATGTACATTTTTCGAAATAGTTTTCATTAACATAATATATTAATCATACATTGAGTATATTAATGAAAAGAATATTTCATTAATATATAAATAATCATAATCATAAGTAATTCCAACAAAAAGCTTAAGGGATGCGGACCATCGTTCAGAATAATATATGTGACAAACAATATTGAAGATATTAATATAATATTATACGTAATTTTGTTAACACTCTTACTGACAGGCATACAAATGCACTGTATTATCATTTCAAAATGATAGCTCCACGCCAATAATAGATAATAATAAACATACTCCAGACCTTTGATTGGAGTTAATAATAACTTAATTAAATTTAAAACATTATATGTTGATGCCAATTGTTCACTGATTATAATTTGCGATATTTCACTTTGTAGAATTCTATTTAACACGCATTTAAATTATCACCACATTATGAAGCACAACAAATTATTTTAATTTATATTCTTTCATATAATATTGCATATAATGTTTATTAAGAATAGTTAGCAGGAAAAGTCATCGATAAAACATATTTTCCTGCGTTATTATATGTTAATTTTATTATTTCGGATTGATTTTTTAACATGTATAGTGATCTATTTTTCCCATAAACATTTAAGAAACGTTTGTCATATAACAAGACGTGCGATTTAGTTTTCCCAAAATATGACATAAGTATTTCAATTGTAGATTCCCGTATGTAGCGAATTCGCAGATTGCTCTGGGGCAATATATATATATTTCTCGTCGCAGTCACCAAATATATACGCATTATAATGTTAGGAATTTTCATCTAAAAGGTTGGGATGTTTAAATTAGTAAGAAAAACGATTTTCACACAAAACTCTCGCACGAGCTCCAAAAGGTTTTGCGTTAAGCAAACTAGTTATGTATCACAACTGTGTTTGCTCACAATGAAGTGTTTGCCTTTGTAATTTCGTAAGTTATTATATTTTCACTGCAGAATTTTAATTACTGGTATGAGTTCTTATTTTAAGCACACTGCGATCTGACGAAAATGGATCACTTCCAAATTAATTATCGTTAATATTTTGTTCATTGAAAATAAACACGAGTTCTTTAGCTACCCGCTAAGTTTTATGATAATAATCCTGAGATGAAAACAACAAAAACCATCATAGACTAACAAGCCTTAACACAACCTGACCTGGTTTTTTTTACTCAGGGAGCTTTAACCGGTCTGGTTTTAGTCCGGGGGATTTTTTGACTAAAGGGTAACGGTATTGTTATAATCCAAAGTACAAGCGAAGCACCATTAAAAATGATAAGCGCGAATAAGAGTGCGAATGATTTTTACTCTGAAAACCCCATTATCGTAGGCCTATCATAGCATACGTGTATTTTGTTATGAAAATAAAATATGATCTCCAGAAATAAATGTCACATCGCGATCCAGAAGAATTGCCTTGAATTTTTCTATTGACATTCCCACTTTTAATGTTTTTTAAATTACATAAATTTATAATAATATATTGATTCCATTTACGATGTATAAGTGTCGTGATATATTATAAAAATAAATTATATATTAGAAACTCTTCATAGACAATCAAACAAGTCGCCGGCACATTGTCCATTAATCAACTCTTATTGTTATTTTTATATTTATTCGTAAACTGATGCCACAACATGAAGAATTCGCCATTTGAATATATAATAAATATGTCAGTTAAAGATTTATAAACAGCTCAAAGGTCTAGTAATGTTATCTCACACTAGATATGGCAAATTTTATGTGAAATGTTCTAAAATTGTATCCACTTTGACTGAAGAATTTAACATTTTGTTTCAAAGTCCCTAGTCATCAACGAAAACGTTTATCGAAGTCATGTTATACGTTAAAATACAAATAATTAATTTTCAAAAACTTTCATTATGTTCGCGATGTATGTGTGTGTGGCTTATGCTATAAATCTCGAGATGAAATCTTTCGCTCGGCAAAATTGAAAACTAACATTTTCGCTTCGCGATAATAATTCCTCGGCGTCTAATCTCTTGTAATAAGTTAATCCAGCCCTGCCCCCTGATGGCTTTTTGAAATAGTTTAATCGGGGAAGAATTCACTAAAACCCTCCACAATAAAGATGCCTAGAAGTTTTCTAATTAGCACAAAGAAAACTGGCCGAATTCTCCAGCGCTCGAATTGCAAAGTACCCATTATACACCCTATTCGAAATTGACCTAAAATATTATTATTAAACTCTAATAAATTATCATGTATCGGTTCTTTCTAAATATTAGGGTAACCAACGCACTAGTCGTGACTCAAAAAGTCTATGCATATAATATATAATCTATGGACTTAACTTTAAATTTAAATTTAACTGATCAATTATTCGCAATGCTTATTATGGGGAAAGTGTAAGATAAATTATAGTAAACAATAAACCAGTGGCTATAAAGCTTCTTCATGCCACTACCGCATAAATGAGATAACAATAATCTGCGACCCCCGAAAAATAAATTCTTATAGATGTAAAAAAAATAGTTGAATTCAACGAGTAAAAAATCGGTAAACACCGTATAGCGTTCCAATGAATTTAGTTTTGCGAGCAAACGAGATATTGCAAATAACATTCAATTAGGTACATTCAGAAAGCAAAAAAAGTTTGCGTCCTGCGACCCACAGTTTGTCGAGCTCTGCAATAAATAATAGATTTTCAACACACTTTCTTTCAACTTGCATTATTGAATATATCGACATTACTGTAATAATTTGTAGTTTTTTATCACAAATTTTGTGAAGTAACGAATATCTAAGAAACTATGAACTCTGTAAACATCGGCTAGAACTATACCATTTCCTATTTTTTAAATATTTCGTAATAATATTCGCTATAAAATATATATTTTTTCAAAATTTAATCAAATAATTGTTTAAAAAATATGAATAACAGTCCAGAAGTGCCAAAAAGATCTATAATAGGCAGTATAATAATTTTGAAAATCCATCGAGTCTCATCTTTAAATAATTGTTCCACGTCGAGCACTAAAGCTTGGCCCCGCTCCACTTCTTCTCTCCCCAAGAAAAGGATATTAAATAAGTATTCGCATTACGAAATTACGAAACGGTCCAAGTTTGGCTCTCACTTTTGAGCCTCTCATCCTTGCTCCGGCTCTTATCTATCCGGAGAGGCAATAAATTAACAATACTGTCCTATTTTTCAACCACTCTATTCCTGCGTACGCACAAAAGGAAACCGGTATTTTTTTTTATTTTCGCAAGTAGCGCCGGTTAACATATTAACAGTAGACTATCTCGAGCGATGTTCAATGTTGTGGAATATTTTATAATATAAAATAACGTATACATAAATCACACCACCGCCCGATCGAAACGCTCACCCTGAAAACAATGTTAAAGATACTGAAATATACTGACCGAGTCTTTCATTTTAATTATTATTAGAGCTATTTTTTGATAATTTGGCAAAAGTTAAATTAATACCCTCACAATGTTTCAGTAAACATTCGTTATTTATTAGCGGCTTGGAATTCCATAGCGGAAAGACGATCCATGTGGGTTTTACGTTTTCATTGTGATCCTAAAACTGCGGATACAATGAGAACCGAACGGCTGACAAGCGGATCGATGACATCACACTTTGGAGGCACATCTACCGATTGTTTTATATATACTACCGTTGTCAAATATTTTATATACGACAATTTTAAGTGCGTAAACGGTCGATAAAATACGCAAAGACAATTCGTTAGAATTTTCATTATCAATTCAAAATAAGTTCTACAAGTGTGATCATTTGATATCATTGAATAACTAGATTTGTAGGATGATTCCCTTGCGAGTGGCAATCCTACATTTCATCATTTAATTTCCTTATCGTATTTGAACATATCAACGACAGAAAGCACTTGACTTTTTGTACATCCCTATGAGTATCATTATTTGTCGAGTTCTGATTCTAGGTAGAGATTGTATTATAGTTTCCAGATTAGCTAGATAATGTTCGAATGCGTGACTCCGTTCACTCACCCCGACACAGATTAATTCGTCGAATAAATTTACCAGGTACCTCGATAAATATATCTTCCATTATATTCATAATGTATACAATAAAATAAACTTAATGATCGCTCATACTGAATAGTCAACAGTGACGTTCGATATTAGATGTGTCAAAGGTGACTTTGTTCACTTTGTCGATATTGCCAAGTGAACGCCCGGACCCTTGAAAAGAGCAATAACGCATACAGTTTAGAATAATTTTAACGCAATAAAACATACATTCTATTTTCCAAACAAAATATAAGACCTAGTTGAATAAGAATAAAATAAGTTGCCCTTTGTGTTGTCACGCTCAACTTGTGAATTTGTTCAGACGACTAAACACCCCTTTTTACCAAAAAAATAGTTGTTCTTTGAGAATTTATAACATTTTTTTAGTTCAAATGTAACGGTATGCACCTAATAAGTTACCTCTTTATTCTTTTAGAAAAAAAACATAAACAGAAAATATTTACCTACATTTTTTGTATTATTAGAGGTTTTGTGTGGTCCTTTCCAAGCTATTATTTTTTTTCTACATTATTTTAAAATTCTAAATGTTTTTGGAATTTCGAAATTTGAATAAATCGAAAATTTCTCGTTTTTTTAGATCTCACCCTTTTCTTAAAATTTCTATTTCCGTGCATTCGTCCAGAGTTTTTCGTTTGTAATTTCTACTTTCGTACTTATTAGGAGCCCATCAAAGACATTCATTATTTTATTTGGCCCACCAAATGATTTCAGTTAGGCATATCCGATCTATAACGTCAAAGCTTTTTATCATACGAAAGTTTTCGTCGTTTTTATTGCTCATTGACCATATAACTGTTTGATGATCATACATTTCACTAGTTTAAATAATATACTTTCTTTATTTGAAATATATATGAACATCCATATAGATCGTCAATCTTAAGCCTCTCAACATCGTAGATCTTTTAATATTTTATATAGCGTGTACAGTGATTTGGTTAGCTTGTTTTAAGCTCGTTTTAATATAGTACGTCCTCGTCGTATTCGAGTTTGCATGTTATTAATTTTTGTTGTGATACTTCGAAAATAGATGTTATTGTCTGACAAAATTATATGTCACGAGCCATATAACAATTCGATGAACGCTTACGAATTTAATCGCGGTTTTGGATTTAGATATTTGAAGACATGAATTATAACCGATCTAAATTAAAATCTTTACTGTATACGTGAAAACGTAGTGTACAGATTAAATTATCTCACATTAGTTTTCCACTTGATAAATTCATCAACAATGAATACATTACGCTTGCGGAAGCAATCCTTCTTCGACGGCTCGAGCAGTGTAAATTTAAATTATAAAGTTATCAACATTTAGAATAAATGAACATATTTTATTTTTTATATATGTGATTATAAGCCATGCGTTTTTAATTGAACGATTCATTATAAAGAAATGTTAAAAAAATCGCTGTGTGACCGATAGTATTTAAAAATTCTCGTATATTTGCTCACGATGGTAGCGAGACACAAATATCTAAATATAACATGCACTCGTAGCTCCACTTTTATGTTACATTGTTTCAGCGGTTTCAGCTGAAATATCAGTTAATTATTATAATTGAATCGAGACGGCGGCGCTCGTATTAATTACGGCAAAGGTTTACAATTTTCGCGTTATGAGAAATCATTCGAAATCAATTCATCCGTTGGAATTTAATTCCGACGATATTGAAGTTTGAATATGCAAAGCTGCGACCCGCGCCGCCGATTTCGTTAAAGCAATCAAATAGTCATTTATCAGACGGAAACTTTTGCAATGCTTTTTAATACAACTTTATGATTTAATGCCGAAAAACTTGAACGAGTTATCGAGATGTCGCTGTATATTTTCATGTTATAAATAGATTTCGAGCTCGAGCAGTCGGCATTGTTCCGGAAACATTCCGTGACGACGTCGACAATTTCATTTCGTGTTTGTTATTTATCAAATCGACATCAATGTGTAAATAAAATCGCAATAAATTCAATTCAAACAATTTTTTAATATTTCGAGTATCGAGAAAGAATTTTTGCCCCCATTTTCCCCAATCCACACTCACTCGTGCGCTTGGCGGTAATCGCTTGCTTTTACTTTAAAAAATAGCCAAATAGGTCTAAAATTTAAAAAACTGGATAACGTACTCTACGAGTGTATTTTACGCTTAACAAAGTTGTGAATCCTGTTAAGACGACAAAACAGCCGTATGCAAAAATCACAGCGCATATTATGCCGCTAAAAGAAAGGGATCCAATAATGCATATATACTCAGGACATAATTTAATCAGAATCGTCATTCATACGACATTCTCCTTAAAATCATATGCATCTAACTTTTATCGAAGTACAACAAATGCTGTGTCAAAATCGGTGACACAATCATAAAATGGTTCGAGGTCTTACTCCGCCCCTCTGCGTGCTCTCCGGGAGGAAGTCCGGAATATATGGAAAAAATCGCGTGCGATGTCCATATGCTCTACTTTATACCATGGAAATAAGTAAAATCTTAATGCAATAACTAAAAGCTGAGTTTGAACGGTTTCTTATAGCTCTCGCTAAAAATCGGGGTACGGGATTTTTATCATTCTTTGTCGAGTAAAAATATAATACAATATTAAAAAGTTAGTGAGTTGTGGGCTTTGTAAATAAACAAAGAATAAATTCCAGGACAATGTGTTCGTAATACAATAGATCCATTACTCCTCTTGGTGCCACCGCGATATTTCTCTCTGACGACAAGAATGGAAAATGCATTTTCATTCTAACCGCCGGACGATTCAAACAACTATAAGTGACATCGTTATTTGGAACGATCGGTTTGCGGTAGGGCTCATCACGCCGATCTTTAATATCAAATGAAGCTGATCAGCATTGTTTGTTCGATAAGCACAACGAGCTTGATGAAAATTTATAATAATAAAATATAAAGAAATTCTTTACGATCCGAAATTCGTATCAGCGTCAGCATAAATATTATAATTCACAGGTATTTTTAGTACGTGAATTGTATCGAGTTTTTAAAATATTTCTTTATTGAATACCGTAACACAATACGATTTTATACATTGTTTTTAATTGGATTTATTATGATGATTCCTGAAAAACTGATTCTTTATTGGATGATAATTTTACTACCGGTTTACCGCTGACTGTTATCAGTTAAGATAAGAAAACGATAAAACAGATGATGACAACAGTTCGAATAATTCTTTATTTGAGCTACGTCTTAGAAAAACGTAATACTGTGTCAATTAGACATTTTAAATATGACCCGCATGATCAAAATAGTTATTTATTTTTTGATTTATACTCACAGCTTGAAAACTATTTAGTTCCACTTAAACTGTGACACTTTTTACATCATTTAATGTTCATTCGCCCGTCCAGTTAAAACGGTGTTTTTATTTTATCGTTGTATTGCGCTCCCTGACGAGTGCGACCGGTCAATAAAAGGAAACCATTAAATGCTGTGCACTTTCCTACAACTAGACGATGCAATTAAGGAAACTTCCAGAATCCACTCTCTGTTGCGCTCCAGATTCAGGACAAAAGCGTCCTCTAATGTCTAATGGAAACGATCGTCGCTGCCAGACAATTACCGAAGATATTTTACTTTTGCTGAAGACGCGATGTCGATTAAGTTTCATTTCCCAGTACAAATATAAACCTCTCATTCTTGAGCTTAAGAGGCAACATTCAACATACAACAATTTTCATGGAATTCTTTATGAATGTGATTTAATATAATTATGCATCATTAATGGAAATCGATAATTATTGCTTGAAAAATAAATTGCTTTCCGAAATTTCATTTGAATAAATTAAGGTCGGTCTTTTTACAAGTGTACAAATGAAAATACACATCATATTGCTACATTTTTATAATAAATTATAAACCTTTTATCTTATGGGAACTGATATTTATTGCAAAAGCAGTCGGTTGTATCTCTAAGTATTTAAAATATATACATACACGGTGATGTAAAGCTTTTCAAAAAATGTTGTTGAAGTTATGTAGCGAATAATAAAAAAATAATTAATTTTATCACCTCTTTAACGTTATTAAAAATACGAGCAACACCAGTGACAATTATAAATATAATATATCTTGCAGGTGACACATTTTTGATGCATGTATTAATAACAGAATACATTATAAAACATTTTTTTAGTCATGGTATCTGAGACAATTTGCATAAAAGTTCACTCAAGAATCGTTGCGTATAATTGTTGAAGGATTATATAGTTAAATTAAGATAGCGCGTATGATGATCGATTTCCATAATCGTAAAGTTTAAATGAATTTCGTCAAATGTGTCGCCGTTCTAACCAAGAAAAGCGGCATTTTCTTGATTATAACTTACGAACGTAGCTTAATAATATTAGATAATCTCACTTCTGAAAATTATACCGTAACTCTCAAAGAAAACACCGCCCACCTGTAAACCGATTTTAATAAGAATACCGTAACTTTAAAACAAACATAATTCTCTGTAAATTTATTTAATTATAAGATGCGAGGAGCCGCAGTGAGAGCTCAAAATTTTCTAATTCAGAATGGAAACAGATTTTCGGAAAGCGGCTTCTTCGAAATAATTTATTTGAGCTTATCAAGCGAAAGGCTTTCCTTTCCGACTCTCGTCGATTACTTTTGTTATGTTTCTATCAAACTATGAAGCCGCTCTGATCCGAGGCTATTTTATAATTAGTTAAGCTCGAGTCGAATGATAACAAAAGAGAACAAAGCGACAACGCTTTGAGAATTTAATTTGAAATAAAACAAATTTTTATTATGACGTCATCTACGCCAGTATTTCCCAAAGCGTAGTACGCGTACGCCATGGGAGGCGGGAAGAATTCGGTGGGGGTACGCGACCAGACTTCGGCTGCGCCTGATGCAACAGACAGCTTACTTTTTTGGATTATAAGCATCATTTATTTTTAAGACGTCACTCGTAAGTTTTAGTTTTGTATCCATACGTAGCCGGACGCTGCGATCCCGTGCATTCGAATGTTATACAAAAAAGTCCAGTACACCAGTTAATAATGTGCATAACCGGTACTTTCTTCTGCGGCGTAGTAAGTGGTAGTTACTTTTGTACTCATTTACTTTTACAAATACTCATAATCGAAGGCTTCGAATCAATGTTTTCGGAAAATTTAATAAAATTTTCAAAATTTTAATATTACTTAAAATTTGATGGTGAGACCTTTTTTGACATGCGCCCCGACACTTCGCTTATCACATACTCACTATACAAACAGTATAACTTTTATTTTAATATAAACTTTATCGAATACACTTACATTGTTACCTGAAAGACTTGAATGATACACATACAGCTTGACTGTAGCGAAAGGCGAGACGCAGATTCAATAGTATGAATGAAATAGAAAATTACGCTTTTCAAGTTTTCAGTTAAAATATCATTTTCCATCAAGCATCTTTTCCCGATACTATACAAATGCAAATCTAAATAATGTTACGGTTAGTAAACAACGTCGAAACAAAATTGTAAAATTGTGACAGAAGAGTTACTCTTCATTTATGTACGCGAATGTATTATTGTTATCAACATTTAATGAATATTAATGAGCGAGTTTGTAAGCATTACATAAATATGATTTTCCAATTTTCCGGTTATTCTGTCAATAATAAATCATGATATAGAATCTGGACAGATAAAATTGAAAATTTTCGCATAATGTGCCAGCAAATGCACTTATGAGACGCTTTAATAAGCTTACATCGACTTTTTTGTTGGGTAACATTTATTCAGTCATAAATATTACAGATTTATGTTTCGTATGGACTTCAAGCCACATTCTAATTTTAAGTCATAATTTATTTCTCTGAAATACGTATTAGCCAACAAAAATCCGTATAATATAAAGCCTCACAGCAAGCGTTTTTTTCTGGCAAAGTAACTGATATAAATAGAAACAAAACTAATTAGTATTACCAAATATTGGACCGAAATGTGACTATTAAAATTGTTGGTTATACCTGAAGCCAGTCGGCACATTGTGAGATGCGATATGAACCAGAAGACCGCGAAAGCTTCCCTCATGGCTGCTTCTAAGTTGGCCCACTCTCTGAAGGCTCTGCAGGTGAAGTCAGGTAATCAGAAAACGGAAAGGACGGCGGATTAAGTTGATGATTGGCTCCATCCGCGTTCATCGGGTCTGGCATTGCCTTGGTAGTTTCGGTCATTTCCTAAAACAATAAGATAGTAACAATAATTGATAAGACATAACAAAGTAGACTTAACAAAAATATATGTCATTGGAATTGAGAAAATGAATATACTGGTTTTCAAATTCTGAATTATTTAAAACTGGTAAACTTCCATATGTGAGATCACTGTT
>JAGVSQ010002744.1:0-23645 GCA_022683975.1 Rhyacophila evoluta | reverse complement strand
AAATCGATTTGTTTTGACCGATTTCTTGAAAATAAACCGAGTGTGAAGTGGTTAAATAATAAAATAATAACAAAAGTAATTAATAAGTAAGAAAGCAGTGAATGATGACAATAACCCTTTTTAATTAATTAAGAATGAAGCCTTCTTAATGAGCAACTATTAAATTTATAACATTCTTAATAAGTTGGCGTTTCCACTTGAAAGTGCCTCTATTTCCATGAAGAAACAATTTTGCAATCCTAAAAACAAATTTTCTTTATTTTCCAATTATATTTACTGATTGTTCTTAATTTTACTTAGATAAGATTAATCTATGAAAATTTGGGATGGTATGCATTTATAAATCATTATGTATATATCCAGCATTTTATTTTTTTTCAATTTCTATCCAGTGACAGGACTTGAAATCGAAAATTCATCAGTATTAAATATTGTAGTAAATTGCTTAAACACACGTTTACCATCTCATGTATCAAAATAACAAATAGTTTCCATACTTGATACTTATTTCTTAGTACAGCAGAAAGATATCAGAACACATTATTGATTCATGATAATATTATGTGATATCATAAAATTATATTGACTAATAAAACTGGGGAATTAAAAATGACTTTCTATTGCTCTGACAGGAATCATTTTGAGTTATCTTTGGATAACTAATTTACTTACTGCTTAATAACATCGTGTCACATTTACAACAATATTCTAATCAATATACAAAATATAGTAACAATCACTAAATGTACCGCGTATATGTTTTTCATGCGATAGAAAAAAGTATGAGCTCATCAAGGTGTTTTATCTGTTATTTAAATGTGACTGCCATAATATGATTGAATAAATTAAATGTTGAAGTTAAGTGAGATGCCATTTATATAGTTCAAAAAATATTTTTATGATTACATTTCTTTGGCCAACACTATAAAAGCTTTTAAGCATTTTCCACAATACTTGATAAATATCTGATCAATCAGTCGTATATTTACTTTTCGTGAACTAAAATCATTGAGAGTATAGCTAACATCCAATCTTTTTAAACAGTTGTTAAAAAAAACAGAATTCTGAAGACATAATACCAAAATTAAACATAATGTGGCGAAACAACTAATTCACATGTATGTTTTGTTTGCAGTCAATGCGTAATTAGTAGAATAAGCTTGAACGCTAGTATAAAGTTATATTACTACAATGATACTAAAGCATGATCTAAAATGAATTAAATTATACTAGAAAAGAAAATATTGTTAATTACTTTCTTTTTAACTTATAGAATATTGAAACTACGGTAAACAATACTGTATAAATAAATGATAGAAATGCAGACATTGTACAATAAATTTAAACACACTATCACTATTTATATGTACATAACATTTATGGCATTATTTAGTATACATAGATTCACATAAATATAAATACAATGTTATACAATATGTTCGAAGACTTCTAATTACATACCATTGAGGATCGGTATTTCCGCTGTAAAACCTGCCTTGTTTTGGGATCTGAAACAATGTTAAAATTACATGATTAATAAAAATCAAAAGTTACAGAACTTTATTTCCATCATCTATCTGTCATTAAATCATCAATTTTTTAACGTTTATTTGTTAAAATAAATAATAATTTAAATTAAACAAAAAATTATACAAACTGCTTTTAATATTTAAACATGCAGAAACTTTTGAAGAATATAAAATTTAACTTTCAACTAATCATCATAGTCTGAGTAAACTTTAAATAAATCATACCTTTAATTATAGCAACAAATATTATATTATTTCACCATAAATAGAAAGGTTTCGAGCTTTGTTGAAAAAGTTTTGCCATAAATAGATACAGGAACTACTTTCGTTACAAAAAGGATATGAATTAAATGGATACAAAGATTTAGTAATTTTACTTTAAAATTGAATAACAACTCTGCATAAAATTTATAGTTAGCCCATATAACACAATGGCTTTACTAGTAAGCTCCAAAAGTTAAGTATATGGATCTTCACGATGTGAGGATATTTCTTAAGACATTAATTTCTATAAGAACTGTTTGTCAAAGAATTACTCAGCCCAATGGAGATCCAATCCAGTCTTGCATTTTTGATTTTTTTTTAATCCAGCAGAAGTCGAAAACATACCACCCGGATGTAAAGCATGCACTCTATCCTCTACACTACCTAAGAGTCATTCAAATTACTTTTACAAAAATTCTAAAACAGATTATATAAAAATGATTCTTACTGAATTCTTCCAATATGAATATCCCTCCTTTTTGTGTAAAGCATTTCCTTATATGATCCAGCCGAACAAAAAACTGTAAAAAAAGCATAGTTTGATATATTTAAATCCTTTAAAATACATTATTTGTTTTCTCTAAGAGTTAAATTCTAGATATCTTCACATATTTTCACCAAATAGAATATACTTTTCAGACTACAAAGTTAATTAAACTAGGAAAATCATTAAATTTCTTTTCTATATTGTAATTTAATTATATCAAAAAGGAAAAAAATAAGTTGGTTAATTTAAATGTGAATTTGTTGTGAAGTTTAAGAATGAATATGTGAAAATATCACAAATAATAAGTGTAAGTAATGTGACATGCTCCATTGACAGGGTTGTGCCGCTACAAAATAAAAGCACTTTGGAAATTAAGAGAATCAGAAAGTATCTGTCTGAGGTTATGTGACAGTCGATAGTGATATGTGAGAAGTGATTTTGAACTATGGAATGAACGGTTGCTACGGATTGCGATCAGGCAATGAAGTAGTCACTGCTGAATGAATGCTGAGTCACTATTTAACGTTTGCGACAGCCACTCTCTGCGTTCTAAGTCTAAGTGATAGTCAAACTCACAAGCCAAGCGTTAAAGCATAATGAAGCCGGTGACATGCAAGATGGGCAATGAAGCGGACGGCGAGACCGCGGCTCACTCCGCCCGACCAGAGTTCCGCCGTGAAACTTAAGAGATGGTCTGCTCTAATGTCGGTCACTAATAATCACCCTGTGGAATAATGATGAATGAAACTTCGCGCCGAGCCGGTCTGCCGCCCCGTCAGATTTCGAGACGAGACCGTCGAATGGGCAAGACCGAAAGAGAAAAACTAGGGAGAGAGGGAGAGATGCGTAAAAATGAAGGGAGGCGGCAGCTCAGTGGCGAAAGGGCTCGACGGTCGCATGCTCCGCTCCGCGGGCGACGGAACTTTCGAAAGGACCCGGACAGCGCTAAAAATGAATCATCAGAAATCAAACAGGAATAATACAGAGAAAATTAACAATCCTCCGGGCGAGGGTGAATTGCGGAAAATGATAACTAAAAGGATGCTAGAAAGATCGAAACGATTCGAAAGCCTCAAACTACAGGAAAAGCCGTCTACTCTAAACAGTCAATGGCTAAATACGTGAGACGCGGCGTGGTGAAGTGACGGGGCGTGCAGACGTGTGTGGGCGGAGACGAGAATCATTTTGTACCTCATAGTCCTGCGGAAATGGCGTCGGCCGCACGGCGATCCCGACGGACGCACAACAAAATAAAAACATCACATTAGTCACCTCTCCGACACCTCTCCGGCGGCGGTTCATCCGCACCGCACCCAAGGACCATCTCAAAAGTTCCTAAGCTTCTGGCGGAGCTTTTCCATTCACGGCTCGTTCCGATATGCACCATGACATATCGCTTTCGCCCCGAATACGGCAAACGCATCATAAATGAAAAAGCTCACTTTTTAAGACATGGTTTTCTTTAATATATCGTTATTTTGTAATAATTTCATTTCCACCTGCCGAAAAAATAACAAATTGACGATTTTCGCCGCTTAACATTAGTGAGAAAGTTGATATGCGAAATTCAGCGGAGATAAATAATATGCGATCGTGTAAAAGTTATTAGACCGCACGATCAGAGTATCATCATACTTAGCGAATATAGAAGAATATAGAAGGCCAACAGACAGCAGCATGCAAAACACCGAAACCGGGAAACGGCCGTTCCTCGGCGGGTGACCGATCGACTTGTGCAAATTTTTAACGTGTCGAGCGGATCTTCAAACCCGTACCGTGTAGAAAATAAGTAAAACGATTCCAAACTTGCGACCAAAATGATGTTCAGACGAAATTAGAATTTAAATAAAAAGTATAACAGACAGATGATTACAGAGGTTGCGAGCAAAATGCGAGCAGGGATCAAATATATAAGAATTATTTTTCAAATGAGAAAAAAGATAGAATGCACCACAATGATCATCATAATACGCCATACACTGTACTCATGTTTTACACACGAAAATAGGAAAATTTGAGTGGTCCTTGAAATCAATCGGATATACTTTTTGACATTTTGAAAGCTATCTGTCAATCCAGTTTATCGTTTGTTACATATACGTCATTTCAATGGGTAGGCAAACATTGACCTTATACTGTAAACATCCCCTCCTATCAAAGAGTCCTTTTATCAAATTTGAGACTCATGAAACTGGACTATAAATTATTCGGTTAATAATTAAATCATAAAGAGTTTCTTAATATTAAACAGCAAACTTTCGAATTTTTCAACAGCAACAATCGATAAACTATTGATGCTACATGTTTAGATCTCAGATGCTTAGACTTATCAAAAGCGCATAGCTGTTACTGAGTTGTAAAACTGCTTCCATTTGATAGTTTTGATATTATTTAAAACAGTATTATAACAAATACAAATCGGTAGATATTGTATCTTTGATCTTTTGTAACTAGATTCGAAAATACATATTCTTTTCCAAAACACATAAAAAATTTCATATAGTCATAAATTTACATATCAACGAGGCCAATATGTTAAATCCTATACTACGAAGAGAAGATTGTTAAAACAAACTACAATCAATAACTTAATACAAAAACTATTGTCTTATCTTCTTTCGCCCTAAGAAGAATCAATAATTCATGTTAATTTAATCTTGCGTGAATATGAATTATTGCAGAAAATATTGATTTTTTCATAATTCTCCAAAAGTATTGTATTACGACTGCAGTAAAAAAGTTTTTTAATTTCATAATAAATTCCAAGCAAACATACTATATAAAATAGATAAATAAATGCTATCATCAATATTAATATTATTTTAATAAATATGGTTACAATAAATTGATGACAATCTGAATAATAATGCAGTAAAATATCAACAGCATTCATATTTTTTACTAGATGACAGTGCAAGAGATTTAGGTAGTCAGATAATTACATTCCACCTTAACAAATCCTTGAACATTTTTAATATTACTATTTTCCAAGACATTCATTTTCTTTACTTTTTTACATTTTTCATCATTTCTCGGTGAAGATATTATGTAATTTAATTCAAATTGTCTTCAACTGTTTGTATTATAAATTTATATAATATTTTAGACACTCTTCACAACAAAGCACCTGACAGATTAAAAATTTAGATAAGCAATTGCAGAGCAATAAGCTTTGTAAAAAATACTCAATCGTCAATGACAGACAATATTAGCCTTCAACGACCTGTCGAGTCACTCTTTATCATCAAACAAAACACTCATCTCAAAACAGGAGAGCATCAAACATGAACCAGATCATCATTTTGTTATGTTTTATGTTGATATAAAATATTTGGATTCTACTGAACTTGCCTTTCTCCGACACAATCAGAAAAAGGACAAAACTTTCCAATTTTGATTCAATAAAATTACAAAAAAAAAGCAGTTATAAGAATGGATGAATGTAAATTAATAGTTTAACATATACGTAAGAAGTTTTATTCATTTTTTTTGGTTATTTTTTGCTTTATATAAATGCTAATAAAATATTCATTGATTTGTACAATTAATCAGTAGCTTTAGATGCATTCCAAGCATTCGTCTAAACATATATAAAAATTGACTTCGCTAGAAAATTAATTGTGACAACATGATTATTTAAAAATTATAGAAAGATTCTCAGTGAAAGACTTTACTCATTATAGTTATAGAACTGCAGTAAGATAAAAAATACATCGAATGTATTCTTTGTCCTTTAAAATTTCTCAATAAACCAAAGGAACAACAACGCTAAATTGTCCATATTATCACTCCATATATTCTATATCAACAACTAAAACAAGAGATCACTTGGCTCATATCTGATAATAATTTTAAAAGTTACAATAGAATATGGAAAAGTACAAAGCAATAGGAATATCCAAATGTAAAAAATGCACAACACTAATAATAAATATTTGAAAAAATGTGAACGTTATTAGTTGTAAACGTTGGGTACCTTGCTGTGCTGAAAAAGCAATCCGACTCCTTCCATACAGACTTGAATGAGTCCACCCTCGCCTGTTTTGCAGTCCTGGATGGGAAACTCCCCTCCCAGCTCGGCACCCACTCCTCCTCCACCGCCCCTTTCCATGGCCTCTTTGATGCAGTAGTATAGCGCCTTGCACTGAAACATATTATGTTTGTTTTAAGGTATCTTATTTATTGAATTATTTATGTTCTTTTTATTTATTCATCGTCAATATCAGGATTCTTACTATATCAAATAACTATTATTTGTATTTTTTGTGGGAGCACTGCCAATTAACAATCAACTTTAATTTTAGTTTTTGTGTAATAACAAACTTAATCCGAAATTCTAAACTAATCTTCAGCTAAGCTAAACTTCTGCGTAACTTGGGTTAAAAATGGAAAAAAAAACTTTGATTTCTTTTTTTTTAATAATTTGGCAAGTAGAGTTTATAAATCTTTTGTAAAAATGTACACTTATCTCTGGCAATGAAGTTTGTAAATTTACCTCTCAGCCACAATAGAAACACACGTTTTACTTTTCGATTATATATCTTAGCATTTCCAAAAGCTTAAATTGCAAAAATAATGTTTCAATAGAAATTAATTATTACAGGCACACTTTTTTACACATTAAAAACAGTTAACTTATTATATTACATGTAGAATAACTCTATTTATGTTGAATTGAGTTAAACAATAATGTATTTACCTTTCTAGTATAATATTTATGCAGCTGAGTTTGTCCACCATTCCGCCTCCACAAACACAATACTTTTATTTTCGGACTGTATGTCATGTTGACTAACCGCTCATACCACCATCTCTCCACAATTGAACCTGTTTTAAATAACCAATAAATATCTGTCAGAACCCATTAAGTCGCATGAAATCAAGAGATTCATTCAATACTTTAATATTACAATACTTCTAAAATATAAGTTTACTTTTGTCTGATTTCATATAATGCCTATTCTACCACATTTGGGAAGAGAACATATTTCAAGCATTTTAATCAGTTACATTATTTTTAAAAGTAGGGATGATGTTATAATTATACACTATTCTTTTTAAGGGCCATAAAATTCAACATGACAGTTTTAAAATCGTAATATGGTTAATTGAATAAATCTATATACATCCCACGATTTAAAGAATTTTAACTGTGTATTTCATATAAAACTTCACCTAACTAATGTGTTTTCAGCACAAATATAGAATATGCATTAAATTAATCAGCCAATTTTATAGTACATACATAAACAAGTGTATAAATATTCTCACTGTAATATTCCAAACACATTTTAACATTTTTAAGTTCCATATTTACCTTGTGTGGTTCTTAATACAAGTCCATCATCTCTGACTTCCAAAAACCGTAAATCTCCAGTAGCATCAGTTCCTTGGTGTACAGTAAATGATTGCCTATGTAGCAAACGTGATCCAAGAGGCTTCAAGTCGATGTCATTTCCATGCTGAAATAATAAATTGTGATTATAGTCAATAATCACTTCAGTATAAACGAATAAAAGTGAAAGAATTTAGTCAAACTCGCTTATTATAAGTGCAAATATAACCAGTATGAGATCGCAGCTACAATGAGCAATGAATCATTATGTCATCCAAGAAGTAATTACAACTGAGTTTGCTGTATTTTCAGATACATATAATTACTTTTTATTCTGCACTGATTTTACCTCCACTTCTCTTAATCTTTACCTAAAACTAATTAAGGTCAAGAAAACTAAAATATGATACAAATTCTTACCAAGTTCCCAATCTGGTCAAGTAGTTGATTTACTTCTTGACTGTATACCAGCCCGATGTGACTTTTAGCCAAGAGTCTTCTGACTTTATTCCGTATCTGTGGCGGCTCGCAGCCAAGCATTACTAATGAAGCTGTAAGGTTATACAACGCTGTGGAGAGTAATCGGTCTTCTTCATGCTCCAAACGCTTTCTTTCAGTATCGCTGAGGCATTTATACCTTTCCATCATTTCTCCGGGCCCCTAAAATCAACAGATATCATTAAGAATGAAATTTCACACCAAGATATTTTTCAAAAATAAATCAACCGACTTTTACTCATGCTAACAGTTTCAATTTATATCAGTCTTATTATTTTATCACAGAAATATTCATTGACTGCTATCAACATATTCCTGACAATCAACTAAAACATGTAACCATGTATACAAAATGATTATGATGAATGAAATTATATCTTAAATAACCTGATCCATTCCAATCATATCTCGTTCTTGACTGACTGCATCCAAAAAGGCATCTTCCCAAAATTGCATCTGATCCCACAGTGTTGATCTCTCCTTGCCTAAAACATCACATAGCATACAATTCAAATGAGAAAACTTTTGAATTGCTGTTGGTGAGCTTACAATTTATTTTATTTTATATTAGTCTTACAATGGTCTTCCTTATTTTTGACATAACCTTTTTTATCAAGATTTTATCTGAATTTAACTTCACATAGTAAAACAGCAATAATGTAACTATTATAATTACCTTAATGCAAAATTGAGTATCCAAAGTAATGTTAAAAAATATACATAATATATAAATATAATGTAAATCGAGTTTTTTGACGTAATTATTTTTTTGTAATTAACCGACAATTGTTTTAACCGATTTATGGAAATTTTTAATATATATTTGAACTTTATAATTGTTGAAATTTAAAACTCATCTAGTTTGTATGAGTAGAATTTAATAATAGTGTTATTTATACTAATTTATTTTTTGCGCTAAATGGTGTGTAAATGAATAAATAAAATTTAATCATCAAAGAAACGTACCTATCAATCCTTGGAACAAGTAAGTTCTAGCACTGTCAGGAGATGGTGTCGGGGAGGTATTAACAATATGGCCACCAGTATATCTGAACCCTGTACTGAGTGACGACTTTGATGACCAGACACTCGATGTTCTTTGTTTAGCTGTTCGTGGAAACTAAAATAAATAATAAATATTATTACATACATCGATCTTCACAGCTTACATAAAGTGGGAAATTAACGTGAAATCATGTTTAGCTTACTTATAAAAAGCACACCGATATATATATAAAAAAATATTATGCACCATAAGAAACATGCTGGTTATAAAAGAGGTTTATTAAAAGTCACAGGGCACACCGAAAACTTTCTCAGACAATTAAAAAAATTAGCTTCCTTCTGAAAATCTTTTATTGTTTTCAAATAATTATTTCAACAAAATTTATAAAAACTCATGCAGTTTTTTATACAATAAAAACTTGAAAAAATCAATTATTATGAGATTTCAATTTGACTAGCATTATTTTTCAATGTGTATAATATAAAATAGGATAAAATTGTGAAACAACAATGATCAATGACAATAAATAGAAGAAAAACTTATAAAAATATATTTTAACTTTTATTTAAGTCCACAATATGTTTTATTTATTTTATTGTGATTTCCTAGTAGTATAATTAATTATGGATCTTTACAATAAAAAGATATTTCTCGACAATTCTGTTTTGGACCTTTGCTATTTTATCAAACCATCGGGCATTCATATTCTGCATTAGATTCACTTTTTAAAAAATCAATATATTTATTTCATCTGCAGGACTTGAACCCACGACCTGTAGTGCTAAACAATTCACAAATGCACGCACTTACCAAATCAGTCTGCAAGGCACAATATATACCACAATACAATTACTAATGTTTTAATTTACAGGTAAATTTGAAGGAGATAATGTTTTTTACATTTGTGAAATCTTTATGTATTTTGTAAACTTGTGTAAATTTTTAAATAAATGTATATAATTGACATTCATTAGTAATAATTCATCACATCCTGCATTACGCATTATATTACCAGAGTAAATATTTTTTCGATATTAAATCTATAGATTGATTATTTAATTCTGAAGAAATTATTCATAAAATTAATAATCCGACTAGTATAACCAAATCTCATTTACTTTAGTTCAATCACCTGCTATCAGTAGAAAGAGAACAGTATATGACATTGTTGCCAGTTTTAGATAAACTTGATTGAAAATATCATAATATATTTACTCAACTAATTAAAAAGTTACTATTGAAAAACACATAATTCATATTAAAAACCTGAAAAATAGCAATGTGAATGTTTTTTTAATATTTTTGATCAGACATTTTTAAAAATGAAGGCAATATTAAATAATAATCCTATCCTTAAAGTTGGTAGTATCAGTAGAGATCATATTTTCTCAAATAAGTGGTAGAACAATAATAAATCATAAATAATCATAATAAACTGATGAGGGAGTAAAATTTTCTTCAAAGCAGTGACTGATCTGAAGCAGTCTTTAAATAACACGTTATATTGAATATAGTCTTCAGCAGTAGTTGCCTTTTCATTATTTATGAAACATTTTTGAAATAATCTTTAATACAATATACCACGCTCTCTAGGTGCTGATAATGACTTATAGTATATTTTTATTTAATTTAAATATAATTTTTCTGTTTCAGAAAGTATAATATATATTTTAATATAAAAGATTAACAAAAATATAATAAAAGTTGTGTTAGGCACTACTCACGTTACTTTGTTGAACTTCAGTGTCTGAGACGGTAGACCTAAAGGAGGCGCGGTGTGTGGCAAACGCATTCGGGTGATTGGTTGTAATGGACCCGGTCTCAGCCAATGAGGATTCAGAGCCATGAAGTGTTCCCTAACCCACAAATACACACAACTAGACAACACGTTCTACTAGGTTCTAATGCACACATGCTTACTTTATAATATATGGGCAATGCAAAGCAAAATCAATAAACTCTTCAGAAACTCTGAGAAAATATATTCAAACAGAAAGTTCATTTGCGGTTTATTGAATTTGGAAGGAAATAAGCAAATAAGTGGCTTCCGTGTGGAGTAAAGTCAAATTATTTGATTCGAACAGTATTTTACATGTCATATAATTTTTACAGCCCCTAGATGTACTAGTTACATCTGGAAAAAGAAATTTTTCAATAAACAATGCTAGATTTCAAATATTAGGTAATTTAATATGGCTGTATAACTTTAAAAGTCTTCTGTGCTAAAAGGGCAAGATACCTGGGCTAATTTACCAGATATGCATAAGCATGATCAATTTATTAACATATAATTCTTCTGATATTATTTAGTGGTGAAAATAATTGATTTAATTAGTTTTGATTTTTTGAGTTAAGGATATTGACAGCTAGGAATTGTACACTCATATCTAAAAGGACTGTCAACATCCCCAACTTCCTTAGCAACCAAAAATAATAATTTAACCTTACTCTTAGGAAAGTCTACTGCTTAGATTTGAAAACTAAAAATATGACTGCACAGAAGGTACAAAAATTAGTGATTTCCAATTACTGGATCCAGGATATATACCTGTGATGTCCAACCATTATCTGTTTTATTTATTAATTTATACCCAAACAATATAAAAGATAATTTTTTTGAATACTAAATATTTTGTTGTAAAACTTAATAACTTTATCAATCTCTTAAAGTAGGCTCACATTTTTATATGAATATCGTCAAGAAATTTGACTTGATACTAAATGTATTACCAAACTTCTTCGGACTCCTTAGTTAAACATCAACAGTTTGTATATACGGTACACTATTAGTTAGATTCATTTCTATGACTCGAAATTGCTTATTATACTTTTGTGTTTGTTTCATTTTCAAGGTGCCTAAGATAATATTATTATTTCTAAATATCTATCGGGATAAAATATATTTTATACATTAAAACAGTATAATATTCTATATACTGTGATAAAAAATATATTAAACTCATTAAAGCAATGGTACAATATTTTATAAGATAATTTTCATAATATATAAATGTATATATGGCATGAAAAAATAAATGCAAACTATTTTATGGCAGTAAGGGACAGTGAAGTAAGTAAAAAGAATATAATATTACGTTATGTATTACCCATATTAAAAAAAAGAACGAGGAGATAAATCAGAATTATTTTTCTCTTGGTCTAATTTATCTCAACGAAAACACTACTATACTATACACTTTTCTTAATAAAGATTGCGACAATATCAATATTATATTTTCTGTACTACTCTATATTTTTCTTGATATTACAGTTTATAATAATAAAAAATGATACAACTAATTTGATTCCGATAATTTGACCACAAGTTAAAGCAAAATTATAAAAACTACTGAAAAATTAAAAATAAAATATAGTTTGTGAAGATTATTGGCATTAAAAATTTATAACGATGCTATTATAGATGAAATTGAATGCAAATCCATAAATCAAATATATATATATGTATCTACAGGAATAGCGTGCAAAAGCCAATACTTTTCTAATAATTCATGATTATCTAATTACTTCAATCTAAGCAGTGTTATTATAGATCAGATTTAGTTTATTCCGTTTTTATATTTGCAAATATTCTAGTTATTATATATTTCAAGAAAAATATAAACTGCTATTGGAAAGTAAGAAGTAAAAGAAAGTTTTAAGTATAATAAACATTTCTGTAGTGAGAAAAATGAGCTTGAAAATAAACAAGAAGATTTATTTCATATGATATTTTAAGAATAATTAATTATTATAATAGAACATATTTGTGATGTAACTGGATAATATTTTAGCGTCATAGCATTTTAGCAAGTAAGAATTAAATTTAAAATTAGTAACTCACTTCTGATTCAAAAGATGTCAGTTTACTAAGAAGCATATTTCTCTTCTGATTGAGCATGTCCTTAAACATGTCAGTCGTTGTTTGTGAATCTGGAGGTTCCATTTCTTGATCAGGAAATCTAAGAGCAGGTGGATCTAAAAATAATGACACATTATTATAGAGCAGTGCTTCGTAACATTTTATCTTTCACAGCGCACTTGATGTTTTTTCTAAAATTTCGTGACACACAAGTAAACAAAAGTAAGAAGCAGCATTTTCCTGATATTAGATAAATGCACCACGGTACACCAGAGCATCATCTTGCGGCACAGCGTTTGTGCAGCATTGTTATAGAGTATTATTAATATTACAGAAATAATAATACTAATAATCTTATAACAAAAAAATATGCAATACTTGATGGTGGAAACTTAATATATGAATATTTTTAAATCATGTCAAACTTTCATCACTATGATTTCTTATATTTCTACCTGCTTGAGAGTTTTTCCTTGATGACGGTGATGATGATGGACTCATTGGTGAACCAATGTTATCCTTGCTCCCAAATGGACTGAAACTACGCGCCAACTGCAGAGTGGACAATTGATTGTCTCCCTGTCCTGAATCATCCACAGCTATTATTTCTTTGGTCCAAAAATGAGTGTGAGCAATTTCAGTCAGCTGGAATACTGAAGCCATTCCTCCGAGGCCGAAGTTTGAAAAAGTTACTTCGAGGCCATGGACAATTGCTAGTAGCATTTTAAGAATTCCTTTCCATATTCCTTTTGTAAGACACTAAGGAGTAGAAAAAAGCTTTTATTACCTAAAGGCAAATGCATAATTTCAGCTAACTGTATTTTAGCCGTTTTAGCAGCTATTATAGGTTTGAACTACAGGTATATGGAAATACTCTTATTTCTTATATATAAGGTTGATGGAATGGTCAATAACCTCATAAAAATATATCAGCATATACCTTAATGATCTACATCAGAGTTAGTTTTTAAATTAGTTAATAGATAAATAAAATTTCAATCAAGCTCGATTGACTTACCACATCTTCAATGTGATCATCCGGTGATATCTTATTGTTCAATGTTTTATTTAATTTACTCAACACTAAATTTCTATACGATTCATCCTCCATTAATTTCTTCAGCCTGTTTAATTTCAACCATCCTACACCTTCACCTTCCAACACTTGACTTATAACCTGACAAAAAAATATATAAATTATTATTTTCGTTAAAAATCTGAAATATGGAAATTTAATTATTTATTTTCCATGCTTACATCATTCAAGAAACTTTGATTCTCAGAATTAGTATTAGTTCTATCATGCTGAGATCTATGTGGATCATCATGCTGAGAAGCGTTGGTATGTCGGATAAGGGGAGATCGCTGCACCAGCCCTTTGGAACCCTGCGGGAATGGCCCTGCCTGAGATTGCCCTGCCGGTCGGATCTTAGGAGCCATGGATTGAGCTTGAGGAGGAGCATGTCGTGTTTGTTGAGCTGATTGTACTTGCTTTGGATTTTTACCTATAATAAGTTGTTGAAAGAGACATTACAATTCCAGCCTTATGATTCACATATACATATATTTAAAAATAGTTTATAATAACAAAAAATTACCTTTTGAACCAAAGAGATCACTAAAGATACTTGAAGTGGATGCAGCAATTCCGTTAAGATCTGAACTTATATTTGAAAAGAAATCTCTATGAGTGGCTGTTATTATGTTTGTGGTCTGAACAGTCGTTTGAGAAGAATCTCTTCGGCTTCCGGGAGGACTTCCACTACTCCATGAATCAGTCTGTAAATTAGTATAAAATATCGAAATAAAAAAAATGTATTATTGGTTTCAAAGAAAAGATTAATAATAATTTATGTAAAGAAAAATTTCAACATGTATATGTCAGTAGATTATATTTTTTTACCTTTAATAATCCTTTCTTTGTTGCCACTTCTTTAGCACTCTTCGTCAAGTCATCAAGTGTTGATTTCCCAACATAAGTCAGATCTTCAAAAGTGTTTTTGCTTACACCGGCTGCAGTTTTACTTGCTTCTAAAGCACTCTTTGATGCCACTTGAACACTTTTAGATGCCTCTCCAGCAGCTTTTTTGGCTTGCACTGTCAACTAAAATATGCACAAGATGCATTAGAGAAACATTCTCAATAATTATAATTTTTGGTTGCATCTGTTTGTGAGAACTACTCTACATATATCCATGCATCATTTAAAAGATTAAATCTGTCAATATTTGTTACCGTATCTATCATTAATACTGTTATAGAAGAATAAAAAAAGCATATTTAACCAACTAGTCAAAAATTCACAATTTTTTTTATTATGCCACCACACCTACATTATAGAATATGATTAATTTTATAAAAGCATTGTCACCTTATCCATATGAGCAAGTAGCCCTTCCTGACTTCCTTGCCTATTGACAAGATCTTTTGCTTGTGATGTGAACTGCTCAAGAAGTGAACCTTGAGATCCTTGTCTTGTGACTCCAGGCGCTCCGCTTCCACCTCCGCCTTGGTTCGAGCCGAAAGAGCCAGTTCGAGCCAAAACATTTCCAACACTTGCTTGTTTCTGGAAAAAAAAGTGCCACTGATTTTAGTCATTGCATTATATTTTTAAATTAATCGTTGAATTATGAAAAAACGTTCCCAAACCTATGTATCTATGCCACGATCAGATCTCTGTTTCTACTCAACTCACTTGAATAATTAATAATTTTATTAATAACTTACAGGTGTCATGGGTTTGGCTCCTCTTAGTGAAGCTCCTCTCTGATTATTGCCACCATGTCCACGGTTGCTCGGAGTCGATGGCCAATCGGAGTCACTTGTACTGGCACTGTCTTGCTTTGGAGGAGATGTCTGAGACTGTGAAGCCTGACCACTTACAATAGTCTTAGGAGTAATTGTTGAATTTGAATCTGACTCATTTTCGAAGCTACCACTTCTTTCTTTACCCTATGAAATAATTACAAGCGGACGTTAATGGAACCTGTTTTTGTATACCAAATCAAACCATATTAAAAATGTCTTAAAATTGAAAAATGGAACACAAGCAAGCAAGATGAGTTTACTTGATGCAGCACAACCTTTCCACATTGTTAATATTCTGTTACCCAAGATTTTCTTACATTTTTCTTAACAGTTGGACTTTCTCTGCTAAATGGAGCTTCTTCTGCTCCTGTATTATCAACTGCTGCATTATCATCAGACACATCACTTCTGTCAGAGCTAGAAGGAGTTGGACTCGGTGACCTAGATGGATGAGGTGATTTAGCTTGACCAGGACCACGACCAGTTGGATAGAGTAGACTTGATGGCGGGTGATAAACCTTTAAATTATAAAATATATCATTATTAATGCATTCAATTTCTGATGAATATTAGATTCATACTATAAAACTTGCAATATCAGTTGCATTTATCAAACATAAAACAAAATATTTACAGTTTTAGGATCGAGAGATGAGCCTAGAGTCATAGGAGTAGTGGACTGAACCACCGCGCCATAAACTTCTCCCATGCCATGATGACCTTCTCTACCAGCGAGGAAACTCGGAGAGAGATCAGAGGATACCATTTCTGATACAAAATCACTCAGAGATGAATAAGATGAACTTGTACTTTCCGCTCCTTCTGAATCAGAACCACTTTCATCTGAAACATTAATTAATTTATATATTTATTGAAACTATTTCCTACCTACACAATAAATATTTCTCTTTTAGAAATAAATAATAATATTTAAGTCCCAGTTGGTACCAACTACTGCTTTAAATAGGCAATATGTATTATACCAGTAACAAAATTAGAAAACATTGAATGCAAGTCTTGAATAAATTACAATAATAACACAGTACAAAAAAAAACCTTGATATGGGGGTTCAATCAATAATCTGATGAAAAATAGAAACGGTGATAGCAAATCATACAATTTTAAAATACAAACCAGTAGGTTGATGCTCCTGTCTTTGTAAACATCTCAAAGCTCCATTCAACGAACTGCCATCATCCCAAACAGGAAATCTTATCGGGTCCAAGGTGTTGGCAAACCACTTTGGCTTATCTCCAATCTGATGAGGATCAAATACTCCCGTGTGCACCCTCAGGAAGGCAACGTTACTCGGTGTCAAAGACCATTCAGCCAAAAATTCCACAGCCTAAATAATATGGCATTATTAATTAGAATATTCAAATATCTAGTATTATGGCTGTCATGATAATTTTTCTAATTGATAGTGTTAAAGAATATTGAAATAAGGATCTTAAAAGAAAATTACTTATGGATTCTTTATATTTATCAAAATGAATTTTCATTCATGAAAAATGTATTTATTTAATTCTTTAAAGTTCATTTATGATTTTAAGCATACCTGAGTTCTTGAAAATTTGTTTAAAAAGTGCGTAGTTCTCGGCCTTGATCGGAGAAAACTGTTTATTTGAAATGCTACTACAGGCCTCGGGTATAGCCTTAATGTGCGAGTATGCTCTGTAAAATTCGCCAGCAAATTTTGAGAGTTGAAAAATCGCACCTAAAATTTATAAAGAAAACATTCATTTTAAAAAAAATCTGTATTTGAATTTTATAAATAGACTAGTAGATGGGTTGGTACTGTTTAAATACATTTATATCAGAAGTGATAAAGTATGACATTATAAAATATACATTGATAATTACTTAAATCATGCAATTAGATTATTGCATTTATTCAAATGGCACAATATTCATATCAATGGAAAAAACATATAAATAGTCTTTGATAAACATATGATACAAAAAACTGCATGTGCATATTAGCAAAGTTAGATGTGAATGTTTCTCATTTATAATATCGATCAACTTTTAATTATATCACAACAACTTCACCGAAAGCGATTATGTATACTATATGATGCATCATAATCATTTGATAAATAGGCATTGAATATTTTTAGCACTGCCTCAAGGATGCATCTATACATTGCTTGTATTCTATATTTTATTATTCTATTGTATACTATTCAATTCTTCATATTTATTTCGATATGTGACCCACCATTGCAATTCGTGTTGCAACATCAACTGAGTCAACATCATTTCCATATATAAGTGGATTGAATCCAGAAAACCCTTGTCCTTGAGCTGAGATAGAAGGTCTCCCACTTCCAGGCCCCGGAGGTCCAGAAATAGATTGTCTATGTGGTCCGGGAGTTCCGGACATCGGTTTCTGGTCTTGATAGGTCTGGTATCTATGTGAAGGAGACGAATGAGCTGAAGAATCAGAACCATGATGCCTTGCACTCTGAACTCTGTTGAATAAAAATATAATCAGATATTAATTGTAACATGGCCAATCTTAATGCCTTGCGATATTTTACTGTTAATAGTTTGAATGTTTAAAATAATTGTTCATAAAAATAGCAAAAAAGATTGTATGTTTAATAAACAGTTAACATCGAAATATTAGTTGAATATCCTTGAAAAGTAAGTTCCATTTTCAAAAATTTGTCAGGTCGGTGCTCTGGCCCCACCACACCAATGGTTATAATATTTTACAAGATAGAGAGAAATTTTGTAGAGCTTATTCAAGAAAGAAAAATATTAGACATTGTTGTAGTTCTTATGTCAAAATAGAGAGTTTGTATTATGCAACTTTTCTAGAAAAATAAAAATAACATGTTTTTTGTATGTATCTTATCAACAACTTCGTATTAATTTCTTTTTATTAAAATAAAGTATAGGGAAATAGTTTCTACTTACGTTAATGTTGCACCCCCAAGACTATCTCTTCGAGATGGAAGCAAATTGGCTGTCCCACTTATGGGATGAGTTCCAACATTTCCTGTTGACATACTGCTCAGCGCCTGAAAATTTTTATTACATTAACTTATGATAATAATAAAATAACTATATACCAAAATATGATACATAACTCTAAATAAATAACTTTCTATACTCTTATAACGGTATGTAGCCAACAGATTTTACATTATGAGCTAAATAAATAAAATATATGCATCTTTATTTATATACTTGCATTTTATAAATATATTCTTGTACTTTTTTGGTATTTTCTTGAGAATTTACTGATAAAATGACAGATAAACATTTTTTTTTATTTACTTGAGAAAAAATTGTTTTTCACATTGTCATGTTTAACAATTTGGTGTGCATTATTATTTATCGAAAAGCGTGCAAATATATTATATAAATGTGCTATATTAATCAAAACTATGTTATCATCAATAAATATAAAATCTATGAATCAAGCAATAACTATTGATGTATTACTATTATAATACCTATAAATAAAACTCTATAATATTACTAATTATAAAAAGTGTTTAATTTTGTACAGCAAGTTAATACTACGGGGCTTAGAGAGATTGCTTTTATCCAGTGCTATCTTTTTTTATCACATTTCTACCAATCTCTTTTGCCTCCTTTTCAATTGTGCCTATCAAAAATTGTAGTCATTTGACAATCAATTCAATAGCAATCATTAAAAAAGGCAATACAAATAACCAACATTCATATTAATAAACCATACAATGTTCATAAAAATGAATGCTTTAAGTATACTTTAATATTTTAAATTCCACTGCTTTTATATTCCAACTGAAGTAATTTCTAATGCTATAATGTATCCTATCACTGATATATCGAAATAGATAAAATGCTATTTACAATGTGTGGAAAAAGAAGAATAATAAATAGAAGAGAAAATTTTGAAAAGAAAGAAAACTAAAAAAATATAAACAGAATCATGCAATAAGAGAATAGAGATAATTGAAATAAATCTCACTGTATTTAAACATTTGAATACTTCTTTAGTATGCAAATTATTAAAGGAGGCAACTGTGTGAATTTGGTAAGTAGTATTGTGAGATTTAAAATCAATTGGAAAAAGTGAGATTTATAATTACAGTAGATCCAACCTGGTCCATAAGTTGCATTGCCTAAATTTGAAAAGAGAGAAAAGTATAAAGTTAAAAATATAGTTGCTGTGTTGCATCGAAGCAAAAAAAAAAAAAAAGGATTGTGCCTTTATTGAATTCATATTTTAATTGTGTTTAGTTGATCACAGTCTTGAAAAGGCTTGAGGCTTAGATTCATATAGTATGTTGCTATGCAATCAATATTAAAAATATGAACGTATTATATTTACATAGCAATATCTCCACGTAACATAGTATGTCTAACCCTTAGAGAAATGTTGCGTAATGGATAATTATACATTCTTTAATGTGTCAGTCAACACATACAATTCAACTTCATTCGACATGTTAAAGATTGTACATTGTCCTAAATCATTATCTCTTTAGAAGCACATTACACCTGGAATCCTAGCTAAGAGAAATTATGATTATTCTAGATTTGACACAATGAAGATTGATGTCCAATTATTACAACTCCACTATTTTTTTTGGCTCTTTGGTACCGCACCAATATAACGTCCTTTATCGTAAACCCTAATCCGATATTAGCAGCCACACCCATAAATATCTCGCATATACTCAGCATAAACTAAATTGTCATTTTTATATAAAATGTTACTAACCCTGGTGATAAAACTAGAACCATTTTTATTAACACGTGTTGTAAAGACACACAAAAATGAAGTTAAGCCATTATACAGTATAATCTTCAAAAAAATAATGATTTATTATAACGAAGTAATTGTAAATTTTTAGTTCAAAAAAATTTAAGAAAGAAATTATTCTTTTATATAGTGTCGACAATATAATCATGATTTAAAAAAGTTTTTTTATAATAATTTAGTTGTGATAATTTTATAAAACTACTGATCAGTGAGTTGATAAGATAGGTTACTTGATTTGACTGTGAATTAATATATCATAATTTACTTTATCTTATAATTAATTAACACCACAGTAAAAATTTCAATTCCCAAAGGAAAATATATCGTAAATACTAAATCTACTAGCTCAATGTGAATGGTTGAGTATGTGTATCTGTATATGAGTGGGTTTACTCTCTTTAAATTATTCTTATTAAATATGAAAATACTGTAACTTACTTGTTTCAGATGATTTTTTAGAATAGTTCCTTCGGGTTCTGGCAAGCTGGGTAAATCTTGATCATTACCCGTAGGTGGAGTTAACTTATTGGAGTCTAAATCGATGAGCCAAATATCATCAGGTAATCTAAAAAATTAACCAATTTTTAAAAGACAAATATATGTAAATAATTACTTCATCCACAAAATGACTCCTGGCTCAATTTCAAAAAAGTGTAAGAGACTTGACTTTTTCTCATTCTTATTTAAAGACGATTTTTGAAAAGTCCAAGCACAATTGAGTTAACCATTTGGTTGACAACCAAATCTGAAAAAAAATCTATGAAAAAGAGTGTTTACAATGTGGAAATCCATTTAGTTTATCATTAAAATTATTACCTGAAATTCTTTTTGTACATTAGGAAGCTTGCAGGAATGCCAATCACAAATGGAGTCGGAGCAAGCAAAAGTTGTTCAGCACAACTCATGCAGGTGGGCAGAAGTGGAATCACAGGAAACATGTATTCCAAGGGATAGATCATCGTCACAAATGCCATAACAGACATGGAGAGTGCATTATAGTCCCGAGATTGCAAAACTAATTTATTTTCTAACAGGATCAATGTCATCACTTTAAGACATGTTTCGACACCTATAAATCAAATAATCAGAACATAATTTTAAAAATTAGCTCCATTGTAGTATATATATAGTAGTATATAACGCTTAGTAGAGACCAAGAAACTGGATAAACAAAAAGTATTATGACCTAAACACATTGCATGTCCTTTAAAAACTATGTGGACTTTTTACATTATAAATAACAGCAAACATTGAGTATTGATTTGTTGACAAGTCTCAATCTGATGAACATGTAAGACAGCCAATCAGAGTAGAAATCCATAAAGATAAAACAGATCCCATTTTAAGCATCCATATTTGTCACAAATACTTTAAAAAGTGGTATATCTATAGAAGGATATCAAATCTTGTAATAAAAATTCTCATAAATAATTCTATCGAAGAAAAAATAATTTCTTCTTTTATTCATTTATAAGTCTTTTATTTACACTTTTAAATTAATAACATAATTATAATCCATACCGGAAAAAACAAAACATAAATCACTAAGCTACGACAAAGTTTATAAACCCTAAAATCCATATCTTTTTTTGATGATTTGGTTCCTTATTCAAATAAGGAGTAATTAATTCATTTTTAATAGCCTCTAGTCGCTCTGATAGAAAGATCAAAAATACACAAACACAGAAAAAATCATGAGAAATCTATCCAGCTATTTATTCAGTGTTATGGCAATTACATACACACAAACTATTATACATCCAATTTATAGAATGGAGTCAAATATGATATAACTGTTAAACGAATTAATAAAATTAATGTCCATGTAGATACATGACATAGGTCGAAATAGCTGCGTTTCAAACTGAATGTAAATATTCCAATCTAGAAAATGGGTGGTAAATTATTCCTGTTACTTCCGTCCCAGATCAATAATATTCCATTAGCTAAAGTATATATCCGAAAAATAGATTTATATATAAAAGTAGATATTTTTTTCAATATACATCCCTTATTCTCTTTGCTCAGCTCTAATAAAAGCTTTCAGGATTCCGTTAGACTTATTATGTAAAATACCAATAATCTATTTACTTAAAATAATGACGCTTTTACCATGTCAATGTAAAAAAATACCATTGAAAATTCCACTTTATTTGCTGACATTTATTCTGGGGAAACATCATGTAATGAATTTACGCAACACTTCGTGGAAAAATTGTTTTGATGTATAAACTTAATTAAAAATAGAATATTGTTACGTTCTCCAGTCTGTACGTTGCAAAGTGCCTTTATTACAGGCAATATAATTGTATTATCTTTGACCCACTTACCTAATAGTTCCAGCGGCAGATGCAAGGGAAAATCAACCATAGTGAATCTGGTGTGATCAGGGAGAGCAAACGTGAGTGGGTCATGAACGGTAGGCGATAACACTTCGACTTCTATTCTGGTCTTTCCAGGAATGGGTACAGGTGCGGAAAGCAAACGAAGAATCCACGTTTCAATTTCTCTAACGTCATGTATTACTATGCTTGGAGTATTGTCATAAGACTGTCCGGTTAACACAGACCAAACAGTATCTCTGAAAGAAAACATTTGATTTATAAAATTTGTATGTCTAGTCTATGTAAAATCTGATTATTGAATTGGAAATGAATTTCTGTAAGCTTGCCATGTGCATACTTTTCAAGCATTCAAATCATTAAGTATTTGGGTTAATGTGCGTATGTATAATGACATTGCTCGCAGAACGAAATTGGCATGGATAAATCTGGAACGAAATGATTTTTTTATTTTATTCATTCCAGTAATCAATCAGTTTTCTCTTACCTTCCTGTCTGTCTGGATGCTCCCACTCTTCTCGGACTGGAGGATTCGTTACAGGCATCGATCAATTTTTTGAGAATAAAAAGGCACTCACGAAATATTGAAAAAAATGGATGATGTGATAAAAGGCAAAGGGAGGTGAGGGAATGATTTCGAACTCTCTGAAAGAAAAAGAAAAATTACAAAATTAAATAAACGTTAAATAATAATAAATTCTAAATTATTTAAAACTGGTAAACTTCCATATGTGACATCACTGTTAGC
>JAGVSQ010002743.1:11415-23646 GCA_022683975.1 Rhyacophila evoluta | reverse complement strand
TGGATAGTATCCATACACCCGCAGGTACAGAAGTCTCAGAAATTTCTTCTGAACCGTCTCCACTATGAGGTAGTATTTCAACTAATTTTAACTGATTTTATTGATAAGTATTTGAGTGTAAAATAGTGAGTGATATACCATGGAAGTAATTAATAAATGAAAAGTCTCACATCGAGCTACAACTATTGACATAAAGAGTATTTAAAATAGCTAGCAAGTCTAATAAATTAATTGTAATATCAATTTCTAAAATTCTGAAAAAAATATAAAACACCATATATAATATTGTTTAAAAATGGTATGTTACTTATCACTTAGTATACAAATTCCAATAGTTTTATTTCAGATAAGAATCGTTAGAATTTTATAGATTTTAACCAGCACCAAATAAAAAATATACTATAACTGTTTATAAACATCTGTTAATACAGCTAATTTATAATGTATTTTAAAATTGAAAAGTTTTTATTATTTATGAACTGCGCAGGAAAAACAGTCCTAGGCGAAATAATACTTAGAATGTACAATCCATCTTTAGTTCTGATTCATGACTTATAATTGTTAATTAAATGACGTAATCTGTGTACACAAGTTATTGTAATACATGTTATATTAAAAAAATGTGAGCTGAAAGTGCTAAATTAGTATCTAAATTTGTCATTTTAGTTTGGAAAAAGAAACTAATGAGAAATTCCCAACTAGGAAAAAGGACCTCCACCACATCAAGTTCATTAATTCTTCGTTTGACAGTTTTAGTCCTTGTTCATTTTAAAGTCATGTCTAGTTAATATTTTGAGTTTGATTCAAAATCATCAAATGGACGTTTTTTGGCCTCATAAAATTTGTTCTGTGTGGGTTACGTCATTTTTTCTTTCAACGGTTGACATTCAATTATACATATAAAATTCTCAAAAATACCTAATCTGAGGTGTAAGCCTCATATGACAATAACGGCGATTCTCAATTGTAATCATTGTTATCATGAGCACAGTACTCTGTAGTAATTCTTCTACTTCATTTCAGTTGTCTTTATTCGATGTGGTTGTTTCTCTTCAGCACACTGACCATAAGAAAATCATCAGCAAGAATGTGTTGACCAAATCTTTAAATTCTGGGCTTGTCTTTTCTTCTATATCCTCATTGGTGAAAGGAACATTTCTTTCTCTTGCATCACAAAATATCATAAATTTCATAGATAAGAGAACAGATGGAGTAGCTTGCTGTCACGTTAAAAATCATGCGGCAGCGCTTTAACTGGCTTGGACACATACTGAAGACAAGGCCGCTCCGTGCTGATGGCCACATTGTGCACTGCACAAGGGTGACTGAATATGATGGGGGCTTTTTATAAGAAACATTTCATTGCTTTTTTAGTATTTTCTACGTTTTAATGTTATTATATTATACAAGTAAGCATACTGTAAAGATATAATATAATTAGAAAAGGGATTGCACGTTAATCATCTACATGCTATCAGTAAATCAGTGAACACACAAACAATCAGACAGATACACACACGTATTTTTTATTTATTGTGTAGATTCAGACGTGGCCAAACCTAATTGCCAGACGGGCCACATTGACGTCCTAAAATTTTCCAAGGATTGCACATAAATAAGTATAATTGAAAATTTTGATGCATTTTTTTTTTTGATATAGTCTGGCTTGGCAATGAAATAGCACTTTTTTTGTAAGTAATTGAATTTAATTTTGAATGCAGACGTATACAGAAAGTTTTAATGATTTTGAAAACGTCTGCTTAATGATTTTGTACCATTTGAGTTTGTTTTTGAATTTGGAATTCCGAAAAACTGTAAGACGAAATATTTTCACGCTATGCGACTTACTAGGTACGAAAGTAGAGATTACAAACAAAAAAACTTGGACGAATGTATGAAAGTAGAAATCTCAAGATAGGAAGAAACCTAAAACAAACAAAAAAAAACTCCAATTTTGAAATTGAACCGAATTCCAAATATTTAAATTTTCTGAGAAAAGAAGTGCCTTTTCCTGGTCGCAAATTTGACAGGCCATCCGGTTTTCAAACTTAAAGGATAAATTTAGACAATAATTCAGCATTTTCAGCTTACATCCTTTTGACAGAACATGTATTAATTTGTATACGCTTAGATTATCAAAAAAAGCTAATTAAAAAGAAACTTAAGTTACATCTTTTTCTTTTGAACTGACAGCAAAATATATTTGTATGGCAATAAAGACAGTCACAGAAGAAAATTTTTATATTTCGAAAAGCTTTTATTCAACGCCGTTGCTTAAAACTCATTGTACAGCTTTATCTACCAAATATGTGTAACGCTATAATAGAAGGAGATTATGATCGCGGGCCACACAAATGGATGCTACGGGCCATGGGTTGGCCAGTCCTGGTATAGATTATAATACTGTTTTTAGTAAAATTTATAAAAACGATTTTAACTCGCTTCTATTTAGATTATATGCTTATAAATATATTTAATCTAGTGGGAAATTATTATTTTGTGATGAATTAGCAATTTGATCTATGAAATATTATTAAAAATAATTTTATTCGTATATTAAAAGCGTAATGTGGTAATAATTATGCTGTTTATAAATATAGCATGTAAATATCTTTAATGTTCGTTTTTATATGAACTTATAATACAATTTTACTTCGTTTATAGGCATTGATTATTTATGAAAAAAAATGATTTATTTACATAGTGATTACGTAAAAAATTTACACATAATGAAGATTGTAATCTTAGTTATTACATTAAGTGAAGAAATCTTATGCAGTATAAAAAGTAAGTTTTTATTTATAACTTTAAAACGCATTCACCATGAATCTGACTTAGAATTTATGTTGAATAAACACAGTATTTTAGATTTATATTGATTGTAGAAATAGAAAAGGACGTGACGTAATCCTAAGCTTTGTTCAAATTAGTTTTTTAGATAATCACAATGTATACAACTTTATACACGTTCAATCAAAAGGATGTAAGCTACAAATGCCGAATTAGTATATGCATTTAGCTTGTAAAAAAGAAAAAAAGTGATGGCCTGTCAAATTTGCGACCAGTAATAAAAACTTCCACCACAACAATTTTACTGTTTTTTTTTAAATGATTTATTAAATTAATTGGGTCAATAAACATTAGTTTTAGTTTTAGTGTACTTTAGGGTTGTTGTTATTTATGTTTTGATTTGGCCCATAAATTTTTTGTGCATTCTGTAAAATTTGTTCTGTGTGGGTTACGTTCTTTTCCGTTTCCACAGGCGATATTGTAATAGAATTTTATGTATTTTTTATGCGTTCTCGGTAGGCTGAGAGGTTAACGTGCAGTCTTCCGAGTCGAAGATTGCGGATTAAATTCCCACAAATGATGGATTTAAAAAAAATCAAAGATGCAGAACTGGGTATTTATGTGATGAGCAATAAGACGATAGTCAATTCTCGTGAAAAAGACGTATTAATATAAGTCTTTACAGTGACGTATCTACATATTCAATGCCCTTAGAGCGAGTAAAATCACTGCGCCGGCTTGTATCTTGAGAAATGGCTTAATTTTTTTTAGCTCGCGCATAGTAATATTATGTTGTATGTCTTCTATGTTAAACCTTTTTAATTTCACGGCCCCACATGATAAGTGCGCCTGGGGCAACTGCTCCGACTGCTCCACGGTGGCTACGCCCCTGCTGAGATCCATATATATACTCCATTTCTGAAATGATATTTCAATACTGTCAAAATCTATGATCCATTAAAGACGGATTTAGTATATATTTTAAGTAAAAACATATTTTAATCTGATGTTTTTTTACAATGTTTGCTCTGAAAGTGGAGTATATGGATCTTCGTCATCATCACAAGAATTAACTATCAGCCAATTGCTTGAACAACTTAGCATATTCAGATTTTTAAATATCCTGCACCTGTGCGATTTTGACCCGCGATCTCTGTCTCAAAAACGTTCACACCAACCTCTTCTTTTTAATAATAATAGTGTATTTACCCATTTAGAGCTATATGGATCTCTACAAGTCGAGATTAATTGATCTTTAAACTAAAAAAAGCTTTTAAATACATATGTGTCTTGTATTAAAATTCACACTGAAATATGTTGATAGTTTCTATAAAGCTACAGAGCTATAATTAAATGCTATTTATCAGGATATACAAAAAAAATCTTCATCTACATACTAATAAAACCATTTGTTAAGCCATTGGGCATCCAGTCCTAGATTTTAGTTATTTTTTATTTTAATCCTTAGAAGCTATGGATCACTTTGTTACCAGAGGTTGTGTATTTTAATTTGACTGCTTGAAAAAGATACTGAATTTTTTTTTGTAAACATATTCTTAACCGTGTTCTCGATGAGTTGATCAGATTTGATAATACACTGATATGTTAATTTTCAGCTGGGACCACAAAACAGTTAGTGGACAACGTCGATATCAATGGTCTTCCCCTGAACTGCGGTGAAAGAAATTTGGGGGATGAAACGGATTATCCGTGGCTTGTTAAACTTCTCTATAACTGTACGTAACTATTTTCTTCAAGTTTAAACACTTCTTCACAATTTAATTAATATTCAGTTTTGTTATCATCGATATCACAATGCTGTTTGTATTTTCTGATTCTCTTTATTTTGTCAATTACTAAGTCCAATAACTCTTACGTTTAATCATGGATGACACAGTCTATCTACATTTTCTCTTCTTTGATACTCAAAGTTGGCCAAATTCATAAAAGGCCCTTAGAACTGAAAACGTCTACACTATATTATACACGTTAATCAACGATTTAGAAGGCTTCTACCGGGATACGTTCACCTCTTTAAAACACCTCTCCTTCACTATGCCCGAATAACATGTGTAGAGACTTGAAAAATGGTAGAAATATAACGAGTCTCCATAGTTTCATTTAATAATAAATTACTTAATAGATTTTCTTGGTTTCAGACCCAAAGCAAAGCCGCTGTGGTGGTGTTTTACTATCTGATCTGTGGGTTCTAAGTTCTGAAGATTGTCTCAAAAGCGATTTATTGTAAGTATAAAAACTTGTATGACATCTTACATCATCTTAATCCACGACGATACATCTAAGTCTTCTGCAAGTGGTAAGTTTCAAACCTGATGGTTCTTCTTCAACTGTGGAATTGCTGCCACAATTATAGATAAGTTATTAATTGAACGTATATATGCAGACAAGATCCTACTAAAGAAATTAATTTAAAAAATCGGTTGATTTCATTTATGTGCAAAACCCAGTCGGTAAATAAAACTCCATGGATTGTGATTCCGCTCTATAATGATAGCATATTGAAGAACTTATAATATAAGATGTAATATTCAAAGTAAAGACAGATTTTAAGATAGAAGGGAAATAAGATATAATGAAAGAGTAAGACAGATCCTATTTTAGCAATTTATAAAACCCTAATCCGTTTGAACTAATTCTCACTCATGTGGAAGGTATCGATAAATACCTAAGGCAACATTATTAAATACAATTATTGTCCTCTGTATCTTAATTACTACTGACAGGTTAGGTAATGTTAGGCTTGGAATAAAAAAGCAGTTGCAGGTGTTCATGGTATCCAATTCAAGTGTGTGTTTTACATATTAGTGCTTGTCATTGACTGTTCATTGTGATTTTATCTCCAAGCTCTGTCCACTTGGTTTTATAGAATCTCCTACTTGCTTATGTGGCGAAATGCAGGATGCCAATCACATCCTTTAAGAGTGTTCCCATATGTCGGTTGAAAAGTAAAAGCTTCTCAAGTTGGTTTGACCATTTGTCGAACCAGTCGGCCTCTGCGACTTGATATTTACGACGGATAATTCTCTAGCTTTTAAAAATCATTTGATATTTGCTATTTGTAAAATCTCGTCTTAACTCAAAAAGACTATATATTAACAGGACATAATTAGTTAGAATAGAAATCACGCACAATGTAGTTCATGGCAACCAAGGCTTTGGGAAGCTGCTCTGAGGACACATCTGGCATTTTGAAGAGCGCCTCATATTCATTACGCCCACATAACGGGTGTGGAGACATGGCAAGTGATGGAGGGGAAAGCAACTGTTATTGACTGTGCAAATGAATAAAATAATATAAAAATGAAATAGTCCCTTTTCTCTCCATAGTCATGGTAGTTCATAGTTCAATTGATGTTTGAATTTTTTTCAAGACAAGCAGTAATGGTGGGAGAATATGACACCAGCGACGACTGGGACTGTCTGAGGATAGAGTGGTCCGATAAACCTCAAAGAATACTCGTTGGAAGCAAATATTTTAAGCCCGAGTATGAAATTGGCGTGGTGAACCTCCACAGTCCTGTTAGATTCACATGTAAGTTTTTTTATTTAACACTTCTATTGAATTTATGAGATACATATAATTAAACATAGTATTTTGTAAAATGAGAAAAAATCTTCTATTTTTAAATAATTTAGAATTTAAAATCAATTTCCATCAAGCACCATCAGTCGAAAATATTAATTACTTTTATTTTTAGTTTAAACAATAAAAGATGGCTATCATTCTGTTTCATATGTTCTTAGTTTAGCTTAGTCATTAACTGTTTAGATATTGGAACACATACTAACATAAACTATACATATTATTTTACTTTAAGATGTCATGTGATAGTTTTGAAATTCAAATAAAAAGCTTATCCTGCCATCTATCTTCATGATAAAAAAATAGAATTTATGTTCGAGCTAATGAAACAATATGTCACTACTATTTTTAATTTTTGTAAAATAATTTTATTTTTTATTTTATTTTATATGTAGCAAATATTAGAAATTATTGATTTAAAGGACACGCAACAGAGGATAAATAACAAAATAGTACACATATTTTATAAGTTTCACAAAATTAACAATTAAAAATAAATGTAAAAAGAATTTTTTTTAGTCTCAGGCAATCTTTTTTTGTAATAAAATAATAGTTGATTGACAGCTAATTATTGATTAATATTCCTAAGTCAGTGGCCAATCATCCGACTTCAGAACAGAATCAACCGCATCAGAAAGGATGCCTACTTTAAAAGAGGCATAGTCTCTTCTTGATTTTAACTTCAATGTGACTTCAAAGATTGAATGTGTGAAATTAAAGTTGTATCATTGCAATGCAAATGTTATATGTTTTAAAAGAGCTTGCATAGTTTAAAGTAAAACTGTGCAAGAGGATACCGTGTTATGGCAGGGCCAAATTTTGTTTATTTCACTGTTTTAATGTTGATGATATTTTATGAATCGATTCGATTGTATTCAAGTATGGGTGAACCAAATATGTATACCGGTCGAAGAATCTGTCATAGTCGGAGCATCCGGACAAGTGGGCGGCTGGAGTTACCTAGATCCGTATTTGGAAATATATAATTCAGGGCTGAAGATAACTGATATGCAAGTTATAGAAAAATCGCTATGCAGTGTGATATTGAATAAAACAATACAAACTTATCAGTTCTGCGCAAAACCTTCTAGGAGACAACTTCCTTGTATTGGGATGCCCGGTGGACCTTTTATGCAGGTGAATACAAGTAATATATCGAGGTGTTTTTGGGAAAAGGTCGTAAGCGTGAAATTATATGATGCTTATGATGTTTTGCTTTGTTGATTTTTCGATAAAATTTAAAACAGAAATCATACCATTAAATGAAACATAATGACTTTGGCCGCTGCTTACGATCTTTTGTCAGTTCATGCGGATATCTGTTTAGACTGATTTGATAAAAAAGACAACAAAAATCGCCGAATTGCGATTACGCCAAGAAAACGGCTCGATATAATGAAACATTACAAATAATTAAAATGGTGCAAACATCTTGGTTATTTGATCATTTCTGGCCTTTATGTAAAGCGCATAATCGTTTCGCGATATTTGCATTCCACTTAACCACCTCCTAGTACATTCTAGTATCTTTGAATTTCACCGAATATCATAATGTTCCATAAATAATATAGTCTTCCACGGCTAGAAGAAGAAACAGCATTAAGATTTTCTTGAGGTGTCTATGCTCCATTCTTGCACATTTCAGCACTGCTGTATGATATATTTGATATAACTGAAAACTATTTAGTCTCTGAATTCTTCATAAGCAACTTTGTCATTTGCTATATGACATACATACTATTATTTATTTTAGAAGCTTAGTTTTTGACATTTTTCAAATATCGTATGATGCAATAATAAATGTGTCTAACAGATGACATTTTAATTTTCTAAATACAGATGCGTATTATTCAGATTCTGCATTCAATTAAATGCAGTTTCAGAAACATCTTTCTGAAGATATTTCTTTTTCACTATTCATCTTTCATTTTGAGAATTTCTAGTTTTCGAGCTATATATTTATTATGAAGAAAACATAAAAAAGAAAATAATTGTAGTGTAAAAAAAATTATACTTGTTGTAATGATGGATGTGCTTAAATATTACAGTACTGGGAACATAATGGTGGAAAGAGATTTTATACAACAGGTATCATGATATCGCAAGATCTTGAATGCACTGAAAAAATGCATCCAAAGGTGTTCACAGAAATTGAGTTCGCCAAGTCCTGGTTGGCTGAAACTATCATAGCTCCTGTATATGAAATGAGCAAGCGTAAATAGTAAATATTCTCATTTTAGATTAAATTAAATGCGGGCTGTTCGACATGATAATAACTGATATTGAATTAGAACACAAAGAATATAAAATTTAAAAAAAACATGCTACTTTTTTCAATAACCCATCATTACCTATCTCCATTTGCCACCGCTTTTGCAATATCCACTCTGAAACTGTAGCATTTAAATCTGTTGAGGTTCATTTTGAGTGGGAAGATGTCCACTCTAAAAATATAATCAGGAAATAAAACTCTAGTATATGGATCTCCACATTGTCAAGACTTATTTTGACAGATTCGATTGTGAGTCAATCGCTTAACCAGTTGAACATCCAGTCCTGTATTATTTTTGAAAGCTTTTGAGCTGTGGGTTTCGAACCTGTAATTTTTGGCTTCAATGTGCATACGCTGGCCTCTCAGCTACTGGGGAGATACATGAGTTCATATTGGTTAATTATAGATATCGATGAATACTTGAGACAATAGGATGCCTGTACAGTAAAACCTCGATATAACAGACAAAATATCCCCAAAGAAGTGAAAATGCGATGATGGTCAAAAGAGTTTGTTAGGTGACCAAGATCCAGACATAGATAGATTCAAAAGTCTCAGAAGTTTTATAAAATACATAAGGATTACATCAGGTTTAATTCTTGCCATACAATCCCATAAGCTATGGTGCTTCATTCCAATTGTCCAGTATAGTAAGTTTGAAATTCAAATAATGCAAAATCTGCTAGATCAATTATTGTAATTGGCTATAGAAATCAATTTATTATGTGAATTTATTAATATATGTATTCACTGGAGGAAAAAGACTATCCCAGGGAAAATATCTTTGACATACTAAGCTATTATATCAGTTTGCTCAAAATGCTCCCTTCCTTCCCCTCCGACAGGTAATGACATCATTCAAAATTCAAAATGCAATTCACACAAGCAAATGCCGGTCCTAGATTTAATACAGATTAATTATTTCTGCTGATATTAGGCAATGTTTTGATTTTGTAATGACAACATTTAAGTCATATAGTGGTTCTGGTGAGGAATAAATCAAGTATAAAGACTTTGCAATTGGCATATTTGGAGAAATAAAATAAAATATATGTACTGGTCACTCACTATCCACCACCAGTTAAGAGGTGTTATAAAGTTATTTTTATTTCATATCACTTATTTAGAATGTAGCACATTATACATAATACAAAAATTATAATATCATTAAATGAAGATATAAATCACATTGTTTGGCAGTGTAATCTTTATGACACTCAAAAATTAGGCCTATCAAAAAGTTTATTCAGACTTTCAGAAGTTTAAGCTGCCTGTTTCAATAAAAGTTTTGTTACAGTCTCCATATATTTCTTTATGTGTGCAGATTTTTAATTTTTTTCACAAATATGAATGTAAGATTTAACTGTCAATGTAAATTATATACTTTGATTTTTGTAAAAATGTATCAAATTTTTGGCTGAAATAAACCTTTTATAAGGTTTCGAAATAGTGTTGAAAAAGAGTCTTCGGCTTCCCACTCACAGGATCCAAATTATCCAAAATCCATCTAAGCAATGCAGTCGTATTTGTATAACCGATGGGTTTACTGGCATCACAAATCGGTCCTCCAAACGATGATATTCCAACAACATAATACTTGCGGACACCATTGGTTGTTGTGTACTAAAAATATAAAATTAATAAGTTATAATCGGGTTGACTTGTAGAAAAGGCGGATCAAGTTGATTCTTTTCAGATGTCCGCAGCGTGTGACCAGCAACCAACAAGTGATGAGGAGTTGCATGTTTTATTTTGTTATTTCCTTATTGCAGACAAAGTCCTCCAACTATATCCTCAGTACTCTCAAGTCTCTAAGCTCAATGTCAGTTGTTCTGAGTCTGGTGCAATGATGCCTACCTCGATAAGTTTGTTAAATAATATCTACATGACATGAGTGCTGGCATGATGTAAGAAATTGCGAAAAAATTAGCTAGTAACAGTTATTCTTAGAGTTACCGTATGGTATCTATATGCTTCAGTTAATGAACAGATTTGGCAAGAAAACCGAGTGTTGAATATGTATTATTAAGGATTTATTTAGTTTAATGTTAATTAATAATTATCTCCTCGGTATTCAGATGAGAGTGTGCTCCTTTCAAAAACTAAACGTTTAAAAAACTACAGTTTCTAAAGTTTTTTTACAATGTGTTGACGTAACGATATTTTATATTAATAAATACTTAATATTCTATTTAATCAACCATAATTTTTGCATAGAAAAAGCATTTGCAATTGTACCTTCATGAGAGGACCTCCGTCAACGCCTTTGCAGGCATCTTGGTCGAAATATCCTCCAGCACAAAACTCAGTGGGGTCGAGTGTGATACTGAATGTTTTCTGACACATCTCGTTGCTGATATGTGACATCAGGTGAGTGTGTAGTTGTGTGAATTCTGTTTTACCTGTATATTCGTTTACTGACTGCCAACCAGCTACTTCACCAAGACCATCATTTGAGGTAATTACGGTATTATTCCAAGGCAAGCATATGGGTCGAACGTATGCTGAAACATGCAACAGTAAATACAACAATCGATTCAATTCCTTCAGCTGTAGCATTTTTAAAAATACAAAGATGTAGAACTAGTTAGCTTATAGGCTATACAGTTATTTTTTTACTTCAGCACACTTAAGTGTATGGCAACTTATCAATTAATTTCCGTTTTTATGTTTTTTTGTTACTACCCAGCAACTGGCCTATAATTAATAATCCATTAAAAAAATAAATAAATGTTTTTACGTGTATACTTTGCAGCCTCTTTCAGAACAATGATAGCGGCATTATAGTTTGGATGCTTGATGTTTGTCCTCATGAGGATACTTTGCGGAGGATCAGCACATAAATCACCAACGCAGTATACCTCCGAGTTAGAATGGTAGTCACCGAGTCTGGCTCCCATTCTGCAAAACAATAAATTGTACTAATTTGTACAACCAGCCCCCGTGAAAATTTATCACATTTTAATATTATGGAAATTATTATATTCCATACACAAAACGGACGTGATTTTTAAAAATTACTTTGAGTCAGCATATAATATGATAGATTTTAGTGTCCATTTAAGTGATTTAGAGTGTTCTGAGGTAGTTATTAAGCTGCCCAAAGAATGTATCCGAATCTATATATCCAAGAAATATACTATACATGGATTTACCCAAGCTTTTTCTATTTTGTATGTATGCTCTTAGTGGTTTAAAACTAAGAAGGAATTTATATTTGCCCATGCATTTATTATCCATTCATGCATGGCATGTTCAGGGAAATTACCTCTATTACTATTATATATTGAGGTTATACTGGTAGAAGGGATTGAGTCTAAAAATGACGGTTATGACTTAATAATGCAGTTTGGTAGATTTTCGCACGTTTTATTATTTGGTCAAAGAAGTGTAACCATATTTTATGTACTTTTTCTATGATACTTCATTATTTCAAAACTCTCTTTTTTTACTTAACGCCTTCTGCCAGTATACTGACGATATCTACATCCTGTGTATGTGTATTATGTTGAGATCGATATTATTTTATAAATTTCTAGAAGTATTTGTGTATGTCTCTTTCTTT
>JAGVSQ010002743.1:0-11405 GCA_022683975.1 Rhyacophila evoluta | reverse complement strand
ATAATTTTAATATATATAATTTTTAATATAATAATATTTAATAATATGTAGTATTTATACTCTTATTTATATTGTGAATGCCTTAAACTCTTACGGTAACCCTTTTTTCTCAAATTCTCTTATTGATTTTATTTATTTGGTTTTTTATGTTTCATTTAAACTATTTGTTATTTTATAATGTTTTCAGAATGTTAAATAAATGAATGAAATAGTTTATTTTCAAGAAATTCAATGAGTCGAGGGAGTCAAAAGCAAAAATGCCACCATCCACAACTAAATCATTAAAATGAGTTGCTTATATTGTATTTATCTAAACATATTCTTTATGTCCGCATCATCTCACATAATATTATAATCAATTCAAATTGACATATATAAATAAAAGCATAAGAATAAGTAATTAAAATCCCAGTATCGAATCCATTTGATTTTCTGAGATATGATGTTGATGGACAATGGGGTGTTTGCTTTTGATCGCTTCAGTTATTATTGTAAATTATTACTTACAGTCCGTCTTTAATGCAGTGTTTGGCGGTCAAAACATAAACTCTAGTTATGAGTACCCCTCCGCAAGTAGAAATTAATTTGATATCCCTGGGGGTAGATGATGGAGCTAAAAATGGGGACATATTTAAACATGGATTTAACATTCAACCATCAAAGACAAGAAAATACCTCACTTCCTTTCGTTTTATGTTGAGCGGTTTTCACTGTATTTGATCAAACTTTGATTTCTCATTCGAACACCATAATACTTTCATCTGGAGTAGGAAATTACTCGAAGAAGCCAGAGTCCAATATGAGCAATGACAAGGAAAGAGAAGATATACTTACAGACATATACAAGTTTGACAATCCATGGCAGTTGACCAATGGACGCGATTGTTGTTTTAGTTGTATTTGGGTTTGTAGAAGTAATATGTTGTCCACATTCTTCGATCAAATCAAAATAATGCCATGACGTGGGGTCCACTCCTGGTCCATATATGTAGGGTGGACTAGGGTCTACAAACAGTATTATAAGTAATAAAAATATCATTTATTGCTTAAAAAATATTTTTTCAATGTTAATACAGTGCACTGTCAATTATTCGGGTGTGGGTTATCCCTGCCAGATGTTGAAAATATATTTATTATAATTTTTATGCTAAGACTTCTTTATGATTCAGAAATACCATATATAACTTTAAAAACAAGAAACTATAAATTTTCGGAAGGAGTTGAAAATATTTTGCAATTTTTGTAATTTTATAGAAAATTATACAGCTACGAGATTTGAATCTGTGACCTCTGATGCCAAAAGCGTACACATTTACCAACGCTATTAGCGATGCCACATATATTTATAAAATATAAGTTTCTATGATATTTAGTTTCAATGTGATATCTTATAATGTAAGCATTAATTAAAAAAGATGACTATTTTCGAACTAAAAAGAAAGACTAATTGGTATATAATATATTTATTTTACATATTAATTTGATAACATTAAATTAATTATATACCTGTGGTGGTTGAAGGGCGCTTGCGTATCTCGCACTGAAGTTGTGTGGCTGTTATTCAAATAAAATGTATGTATGAAACATGATCAACTAAAACTGATTAATATTAAAAAGCAATTATATTCCAGTTCTTGTTAAAAATTTAGTTAAAAACGAATGAACAAAAATATTACTCAAAACAATATATTATACTGCACTTTTAAATAATTTTATATATCTTTAAAAAATAGATTTACTTTTGAACGTTTCACTAATTTTGAGTTAGCTTCGGAAAGTTTGATTGATGACTTACTTGTTGGGGAATTTCACAAAAGCTCAGTTAAAGTTGCTGATCAGTTAAAACGGACTGATGCTTATTTTTAATTAATAAATTTAAGTGTTGACTACAATGTCTCAAAACAGTGTGAAGAACCGAAAATCAAAATAAGTCTCTATGTAGACTGCAAACTAACGAACTAAAAAGCTACTAAGTGTTGCCTGCCACTTCATAATTCATAATAGCCACTCATTAATTTAGTGAGCTTTTCCCACAACCATTTTTGTTTATTTCATTTTACTGGTAAGCGAGTTAGTGTCTATGGTCTTTTGAACCACCAAATCTGATGGATCGGTAGAGTGTAGTGTTTTAGTCTCACTACAATTTTGTACGTAAAAATATCTCATAGAAGTAATGTTAAATCGTATTTCTCCCAAAATAATGATTTCAGTTTCAGAGTATGTTATATTTTTTTATGGGGATACATATTATGCATTTCTACACCTGTTATCATCAAAGCATTTAAGTATAGAGATGACCTAGTCAGTTTTAGTGTAAGTGATAAGAGAGGCTCCCATGCAAACTATGCCATAATCACTTTGGACTTCCAAAAAGTACTCCAAAAAGGATACCATCCTTGCAAGTGTCATTACTGTATTATATGCGGAAACTTAATATTTTTATTCTCACGGTACACGAAGGAAGTCATTGAGGCAGATGGATTTGTTATCCTTGGAGTGGTGGTGGTGCCAAAGGCGGAGCCTGTAAAATAGATTTGTATCTTTTTTCATACATTAGCAACAAATTTCTGCCAACTATAAAAATTTAATAATCTATTTCAATACTTGTATTGGCTATAATAGAAATGTTCATATTTCCGTGTTACTTCTGTATCTAGTGTCTACCACAAGTATTAATGTTACTTAGTATATATTTTAAAATCTTGAATGGGATTTATGCATACATAACATAAAAAAATACATGGACGTTGAAAGTGTTTAGGATACGCTAAATATTTTTTGAATAATCCTGTCAAAATGCCATAATAAGAAAGATATAATGTATCTCAAATGCCATTTCCGACTGAAAAGAATATCACAGTAAATCATAAAAATAAAATACAACACAAAACAAGTCTAGTGCCACAGGAAAATCATTTTATGTGAATCCCATTTCTGGTATTCTGGTAAATTTACCAAGTTCATCTTCGGTAATGAACACTTTACCAAAACCATCTGAATTCGATACAGATAATCAAGATAAGTTGTGTTTGCAATGCAATTTAATACAACCAGAGAATAAATTTATTAATTTACATTGTTTCTAGAAAATTAGTTTTAAAACAGAATTTGAAATGTCTTCTATAAATATTATAAGTAATATTCTGTATGGTACTGTTTCCCCGGTTGGCGAGACTTTAGTGTATATGCCTCGCAACCGGGAAATGCGGGTTTGATTTCAGCATCTGTCAGATTTTTATTTCGTGAAAAATAATCTCGTTATTAAAAAATGTACCAAGTAGCCCTTACCGCACAATTAAATGATAAAGAACCGAATGCATATAATAAAATCACATTCGTGTAAATGCAAAAGCAGATGATAGGAGAAGGTGAACAATATAAAGTGAAAAGAGATAAAAGCATCTAGTAATCTATTTGTTATTAGTTAAGTAATTTTTGAGTCAATATAAGGATGATAATTTTTTTTATAAATATGGGATATTCCAAAATCAGCTGACATTTTCAATTTGCCACCACTTTCAACATGAATTTTTGCAAATTCTATGCATTTTTCGATTGTGTACCTGTTCATGATTTAATCTTAATGTTTACCTAACAACAGCATACAAAAATACCTACTCTGGTTTTGTCACAAAAAATAGTGGCAAATTAAAAATTTTAACATTTTTCAAATAATAAATATTTATTATTAAATGGGTAATATCGCTGTGCTAGTTTAATACTGTAACAACTCAAAACAATTAAATTGAGACATCATATTTTTGTTGCATGAGAATCCTAAGGAATAGAACCAATGTTATACACATTTTTAGAGTAAATTTTATTTTTTTATTTCAACACATTACTGTGATACAAAGCTGATAATTGATATAAAAATTCAAAAATTATGATGTCAAATTTTTTTTTGACTTGTTTCCGTATTCAACAAGAATGTGTAATGAGATGAGGTGTTCTTTGGATATAGAAAAAAAGTACCTGCTGTACATAGCCATGGACCGTATATAATTAGGATAGCTATAATTTGTAGATGGAACATAATTAATGAAAATTAAAAATAGAATTCAAATTTGGATTAATATTAAAATTTAAAACGAAATAACAAACACTTCAATATTATTAATTCTCGTCAATGGAATTAAATAAATTTTAATATAAATATATTATCATCGAATCGTTGTATGTAATTTTAATCTTTCTGCATACAAATGTAATAAATTAAGTCTATTATATTTTATAACCAAATTAAAAACATTTAAAATGCATTTCTAATCGCAGAATTTCGTAAAATATTGCATTTCTTAATTTAACGCTCAGTTAGATACGTTAAAGAATAATCATTGTAGGTTTACTTAACCCTTTCAATACGGTTGCCATTGTATGATTCGTAAACATATCGGTCTGTGCTGCGCTGGGTAGCAGATTACTTTTTCATAAGAATTAGCTGTCAAACATTGCTCAATCCAGTGGTTCACTTTTGAAAACTGCTGTTGGTTACTTCTTCTCTAGAATTATTCTGTATTAACCTATAAATATCAGAAATTTCTAATTCTTCTAAATCTATACATAGTCATCAAAAAAAATCTTTCATTTTTTTGATATTTTCATTTTCATTTCTTTACAGAAACTTGGTCTGTAATATCCAAAGTCTGTTATATTGAGGTTCTACTTTAGAGTCAAATCACAGCTCCAAAACCTCAAACTAAACCATTAAAGATTCCACACAGTCTTACTGTATTTGTACTGAGTATCTAGACAGGGTCTAACAATTTTGAATTTTTTTTGTTCACTTCCATTTGCTTGTCTAGGATATGCACAGTGATATTTGGAAAATGTTTTTATTTGTATATATAAGCTATATCCATACATAAAAGATATGAATCAAACAATTGGCTTTAAATCTGCCCACTGTCGTCGATCAATTTTTAAAAATTTTTACCGTTTGCTCATCAAGGGGAAACAGGAGAAAAAAATAACATATAATCGCGAATATTGTAAGAACACATAATTCGATTATTTACTTTAAGTAACATTGCAAAGATTTTTTTTGCATTCCTCCTCTATCATTGGCATATTTTTGTATTAACACAAATGCAAAGACATAGCTACATATTCAGCATCATAGAGCAAATAAAATCGGTCCGCCCCCTTGTTTCTCGGAAGAGTTGTGATGAAATTTGTTTTCCATCTAAATTTCTTAATTCGACTTAAACTTTACGTAATTAGAAAATTATTTTTAATTCAATACAATTCAGCAGGACGATATTCAATTTCAAAAATATAATAATAAAATAACAAAAAAATACCGAGTAACTAATAATATTTGGTACATATTTTATTGACAAAATGTATTAACTTATGCATGTTTAGTTTCCACATTAAAAACTTTGCTGTTATACAATTTTTCATTCCATCCATTCTAATTTTGCACCGCCATGAAATGTGCGCCTGGAGCACTTCGCTCCAACTGCTCTACGGTAGCTATGCCACTGCACAAATGTTCATAATATATGTACAAAAAAAATTGAGTATTTATACGTATTTTTGTAGTGTTGACATTACATTTTAGGAAAGTTATCAAAACAAAAACATCATAGTATTATATTTTATTTATACAATTTATGTTTTCATATTATATGAAATATTTAAATGTAAAACTAAACTTATTTATTATTTTTAAAGTGTGCGTATTTAAAAATATCTTATTAGCTACACTTCTATCTGTCCTAGAAATATAAAGACATTGAAATTTAAGTGTTAGTTACTCAAACAACATGTGATTCTTACTTTAATATTAATCTTATGAATTAATTATATTGCATGTTATGGGTCTTCGATGCGCTCGAATAGATCTTTAGACTGTCCTGCTACCGGCTCCAGATTGTTTAAAATCCATCTAAATTGCGTGGTGATATTAATATACCCAATAGGTTTATTGTCTGCACACAGATTATCACCGAATGTCATTACTCCAACAAGATAATATTGTCTGAGACCATAAGAAGTTTTGTGCTAAAAATGTAAGAGGTTAAAATTAATGATCTCACATTATTAGAAAACATATGCTTTTTGTAGTTCAAAATCCAAATCCAAACCTTGTAAAATTATAATTGAAATTAACTATTCCTCATAAAATTTTAACAAGAAGTTTTTTAATTATATATTACAGCATTCACAAAGCTAACTACATTCGTAATAATTACTTTCATAAGGGGTCCTCCTTCCACCCCTCTGCAGAGATCCGGCCCAAAGTGGTTTCCAGCGCAGAACTGTTGATCGGTTAGTGTCCGATTAAGGGATAACTCACAGAAGTCTTTGTCATATATTGTCATGTTGTGAGGATGAAGAGATTCGTATCTAATTTTTTGCTGGATCGCATGTCTGTAGCCCCATCCTGCGACCTCAGCAATCCCCTCTGTTGACACGATGTCAGTATTGCTCCATGGCAGACAGATAGGTCTTACATAACCTGAAATAATAATGAAAAACTTGTCAATTAAGTGCCTTAGGAGCAGCTTTTCAATATTGTGGCTGTCGTGTACTAAAGTGTGAATGATTCCTATTTTAAATTCTAAATCATTTAAAACTGGTAAACTTCCATATGTGAAGTTCACACATGGAAGAAATCACATATGGAAGTTTACCAGTTTTCAATAATTTATAATGTAAAATCAATTTCCATCAAGCACCATCAGTCGAAAATATTAATGATTCCTATTTTCATTAAACCCTGTTTTTGAGAAGACTACTTCTCGCTAACCGTAAAACATAGAATTTAGAATAAGCTAGAAATATTATAATATAATAATAAGATAATATTATAAGCTAGAAAACTTACAGTTTAGAAAAGTTAAAATTGGCATATCATAGAAACGAACTTTCTTACCACTAAAAGTTGCTGGCTCCTTTAAAACTATGATGGCTATATTATGACGTTCATTCTTAACATATTTCTTCATCAGAATACTTTGCGGAAGATCAGCACATATATTACCGATACAGTATCGTTCTTCGTTTGACTGAAAATCACCAAGTCTTACACCCATCCTAAAAAATCAACACTATTTTAAAAATATTACATATTAAAAAAATACAACGTTTTTTTTATTATATTGTCACTAATTGGGAATGGTGATAACTTTTTCTGTTGGTCTGAACTAGCAGCATATGTATATACTTCTTTGAAGTTATCATAATTTCTATCTTGAGTATGTAGAACAACCACATTATGTTTTTAGGATTCTTTTTTACTCACCGACTCATTTATTTTTTTATTACATCAACACTTGGCCAGCGGGACCCGTAATATTATGTGATTATGTTCTCTAGCGGTTATCTGCCGGACTTGAAACGTTCCATGCTTCATACATTAAATATTTTGTCTACCAACTATAGTCATAGACTTTTACTACATTTTTATAAGAAAACCAGAATTTTTTTTTCACTCTAAATTTTTGTAAATTTCGTCATTCATCGTATCAATTTACAAGTATGCTAGGGCTATCTTACCCTAGAATATAATTTTTCGACCGAAATCGTCTTCTTTGGCTTAATTTAGTTTTTTTTCACTTCGGATAAAACATTTTACATGCTTTCATAAATTTAAAATGAGTTCATCAATGTCGATGACAATTCTATTAAAATTAAATTCAATTAAAAATTACCAATATCTTTTAAGTGATAATTATATAAGCTGTGACGATAATATAATACTGATATTGTAAGTAAATTGATTCTGCATAGAATATTGAGTACAATAAACAAAGAAATATAGAAATATTTTAACTGTTTTAGAAACTATGTTAATTTTTGCAAACGTTAAGCGTATTCTGCGAATTCGCCAAAAACAGCCCGCAGCTTAAATGTTAAATGGAAACAAGTAAAACTGGATGACCGATGGACTAAGCAATCAACTGGTAACCAAATTTTGTGAAAAATAATATATTCAGTTACAAATCTTTCATAGTAGCAATTTTTATGTTTTTACGGAGAGGCTGTTGAGATTCGACACACTCCACTCTTTCAGCAGATATGTTATGCCATATTAAAATAAAATTTAATTAAAACGTATCGTATGCAGATCCTAGAACAAGAATGCCAGGGCAAGAGAGCTATTCCGACAACAGGCAATAGATTCGACACGAATAAATGATAACTCATTTAAAATACACCTTAGCTGAGTGAATAAAATATTTTGATTGGAACTTGCAGGTTCGAGTTACTGTATGATTCTTCTCACAAGGTAAATTTTTGCTTTTGTAGTTTATTTATTTTAAATTTCTTAAAAAAAATTACTCACAAACCAGTCTTGATACAATGTCCGGCTGTCAATACATCTGTTGAAGTTATTAAAACACCACCGCACGTGGAAACCAGTTTAATATTGTTTGGAGTTGAAGTTGGTGCTAAAATATTAAACAAATTAGATTACATCCACTAGTCTTGACATGAATATGTATTTTAGTGACAGAAGAAAAATAATTAACTACATTTACAAACACATAAAACTGGTCCAGATTGAACGATTGAGTCATAGAAATATATGTGAAACTTATTGGTAGTCGTGACGTTTGATTTTTCGAACACGAACCAAGTGAAATGTACAACGGTAACTCAAGAACTATATAATCTTCACTACTATATAAGCATCCTGTTCTATAATGATGGAACAATCATAAATGTAATTTGCCAAATGATCATCAATGATATAGTGTCTCACCAGATCTATTTTTTAGTATTTTGAAATTTTATTAGATAAATAATAACAATAACGAGTGCTTGATTGCGAAACCTCAACTTTAATCGTGTTATTTTAATGTTTAAGAGCATCTATTTAGTTGCTGTAAGTTTTATAAATGCTTTAAGAGTGTAATGAATTTTCTTAGGCGTATTATATATGTGATATTATGAGTAAACACAGAAAAGTTAACAATGAATAATACCAAGGATTCTACAAACTTGTCAGCATATGTCTTATATCCATGGCTAACTTAATCGTAATTCTTACTTGCCCTGAAAAAGAGTTTCAATTTTTTAGACATACATCTGCTTGTATCAGTAAGGATAGCTACAGCATCGTGTCCACTTACTACATTTAATTGATGGCTTAATTATACCATGAGGCAATTAAAATTTTCAAAGGTGTTTCAATTATATTATATGTAATACTTACATACGTAAACAAGTTTGGCCATCCATGGGAACTTTCCAATTGTAAACCGGTCGTAAATCCCATTATCTACATCACTTGATAGATGTGTACCGCATTCGCTGATCAGATCAAAATAGTTCCAAAATGTTGGGTTCTCACCCAGTACGTATTGATATGGATGCTTTAGAGAACCTAAAAATACAGTAAAACATCAATTATCCACACTAATTAGGCATGAGGATAGTGCCGAAAATCAAAAATTCAGATAATAGTAAAAAACAAAAAAAATATGGTTTCGAGGAGAAAGAATAATATACATATTAACTTGTTGTGAATATTTTAACTGCTGATGATTTCATATGGCATCAGCATTATAGATAAACTCCTCATCGTATTCTTTTCCTTCTTCTTCCACAAATACCTTTAATGTGTCTATTAAAATATATACAGCTTTTCTTACTCATACTTGTCAAAAAATTATTATTAAAAATCTACAAATTTATAGATTCGAGACATTTCAATGATAAAAAATTAAACATTTAATACAATTCGGATAATTAAGGATCTACTCTACAATGAATGTAATATGTATTGCAATTTCAGCTTTAAACCGTAGATCATGTTTGGCACACATTAAAGTAATCTCTCTGTCATATTAAAACTTCATTTGTATATTAAATTTCACATGTACCCATCTTTTATATAGAAATAAGAAACTGATCATATTCTGTAGATATTTCCAAGAACGTGTACAGGACAGGAGATATTACTCAAGTTGTTCTGACCAGCTGCAGGATCAATTACTACATCTGATTCGGTAGTAACTACATTAGATTGTAGTAACAAGGGTAAATTGCAATCCATTAAAAATGCATCATTATCCAATGATAATGATGATCTTTCAACACTAACACTGTTTTTATGTGGCGAGGAAAATTTTCCTTTGTGGTAAAAAGGAAAGCTGAACTGGAAGATTATATTATGATTATACTATATAACAAATTATAATTAATAATGAAGTGTCACCATAATTCCTAGATAGATTATCATTTATAATATAAATGTATATTATGTCACAATGATGTAGATAAATGAGATAGATGGATGTTTTCTTACCTTGTGTTGCAACAATTATCAATGAAAATATTGCTAACTTGAAGAGTTTTTCTTTGCAGAATTTTACTGCCAACATTGTGCAGAATCTAGAAAAATAATGAACTAACACAAACGTATTCTAAATATTATATATGATTTCGATTTTTTTTATTATTTATGCTAACTTTTTTTATTCAATTTTATAATATACTGCATGCATCATGAGCAGTTGAGTACTAACTGTATAACAGAGTGTATTTTTACTTTGTTAAATTATACACTATTTTTCAAGTGGTAGTGTATAGATTGGTTCTTCATAATGATATCCCAGACCTCGTTGCTGAATACGGTAAAATCTCAATTATTCAAATTAAGCGGGGATTGAGAGGGTTCAGTATTTTCAGTGTTATAAATTTTCAAGTCGACTTCACTTTCATTATACATGTTATTAAATTTTCACTGTATGGTATCTTTAATATTGAAGTCTGCAATTGTAAAACCCATGTGAAAATACTTACCAAAACTAATTACAACAAAAATACAAATAAAGCAGAAGCTTGCTATTTGGAGTAATAAAAAACTTGGGCAGTATTTATAATATATTTATAAAATCTAAAATATTATACTATTATAAGTTACTGTATAATTCGATTTTATGCTAACTAAACATTTTCATGCATTTAACGCACCGTGTTAATTTTGATAAATCCAAGTTATATGATTAAGCCATATAATATAAAATTTTGAATATAATTGTAATTATTAACATGGTTTTCTATTGATATTGATCTGGATATTGATTGCTATCTGGAGGATTGTTTTAACGAAAAAACTAGTTTAAATGTTAAATGAAACTACCACGATACTCAGAAAACAGCTGTAGCGAAGCAGTTACACGCTTCACATTAAAAATAATAAATTAAGTTTGGGGTTAGCTGATAAATTAGAACATTATTTGATAGAAAATGGTCCTATCACGCAAGTTTCCAAACTTGTTGCTACTACGCCTCCCCAAAAAATAGGTATCAAAAGAAAAATATTTACAGTTGATAATATTTTATTTATACACTTTGTGTATTATATAACATATTTAAATGTGAAACTAACTTTATTTATTACTAGCTGATCAGTACCCGGCGTTGCCCGGGTCCCTTTTTGTTTC
>JAGVSQ010002742.1:0-23650 GCA_022683975.1 Rhyacophila evoluta | reverse complement strand
CACCGCCCACATATAATGTAGCCTGAAGATGCCGAAAGGCGAAACCCGGGTCGCCTTTACCTTTTTTTCCTTACTCTCATGTATGAGCTTTCTTTGGTATCTGCAGATGTGTTGCTAAAAGATTCATATTAATTTTCACTATGACCACTCCCAAGTAAAACATATTGATCTGCTCAATGTAAAGACTGTTTCTTTGCATTTCAATCGTTAAAAAAAACCTTACGCAGCTGTGGGATATGATCCTGTGACCTCCGTTACCAAAGCAACCGTAGTTAGCTATCACCAGAGCGTCTAAATTTACTTTAAATTTCTACCGACAATCCTGTTTACATTTTCTATTAGTACATTTGTTTCGTTTGTATATTAGATTCTATCGACTTCATATATGTATCAATTATCTGGTAGCGTGTTTTCTGTCTTAGTATGACTATAATATATGGGCTATGAAAAGGAAAAAGGACGTAATCCTCAATTTTTCAAAATACCTTTTATTCGATAATCCCAATATATACGGCTTAATACACATTCTATCAAAAGGGTGTAAGCTAAAAATGCCGAATCAGTGTCTAAAATTATCTATTAAGTTTGAAAAAAAGATGGCTTGTAAAATCAACGACCAGGAAAAAGGGCCTCTACGTAATCACTTTTATTGCAGTTTCTTAAATAGAGTAAATAAATGGTAAAATTGTCTCCCCGGTATCACAGTTGGTAGCGTACGCGCCTATAAATCCGGAGTATATGGGTTCGATTCGCAATCTGTCGGATTTTAAAACTGGGCTACTCATACTAAACAACTTATTGGGTTGAGTAATTGTCAATCATAAAAACAATTCTCGTGAAAAATAATCTATCAAGTCGTTTCCACACTGAGGAGACCCATATAGTCTTATTTAAGAGTAAATATCTTCAACCTGTGCTGATATGCGCCACGTTAGGAGCGAACATGGTATATATAAAAAAACAGCCGTTTTAATCGTCATGTACTCAAGGTTGTGTAATGTAATGCTCTCAAAATCATTAGATGAATATTTTTTTTGACTACTGTAAAATTTATTCTATGTGGGTTATACGTCTTTTTGCCTTTCCACAGTCGATATCGTATAATCCTATTCGTTAATGAACTATGTTTTTTATGTTTCGGCCCATTCAGTATATTTATTCTTCGTTGCGACTTAGAGCCAAGAGATTATCACAGAGGGTAGTGTATTTGTGTTTGCAGGTGATGTGTGGAAATGTTTGTGATGTCAGAGGGTTGGGGAAATTGGGTTTTTTTTAATGAAAGATAGTAAATTTTAATAAACAATGTTTTTTTATTAACATTTTGTATTAATACCGCACAGTTCAATTAATAATGTAGTCACATTCCGATAAGGAACAATCACATATACTTGCCATGTTGCAAAGGCTTATAAGAAAGAATAGTAAAAAATTCTACCTTCCCATACAACCAGTCCAAATTTTAATCCCCTCATAAAATACCAAAATTATGCAACCCTCGTGGAAAACTACATAAAGCATCCAAAGGAACAGTACAAGAATTTTAGACAAAAATCATGTAAAAATTAATACATGGAAATAATAAAAAATAAAAGTTTACAAAATAAAAAAATTTGTAAATATTTATAATTATATAAATAATAAAAAAAATTAAATAAATAATATTAAATTTACAGGGGTTGCATGATTTGATGTTTGGCCAACGAGGGTCAGATATCATTTATATTTTTTGATCTGTTTATAATATTTTTTACAGGGCTTTGGAATCGAGATTACTACAAAGATTAACAAAATTTATTCAACATGATGACGTCGATTATTTTATAGAGATATATTTCTTTTATTTAAAAAGTACTAATATTATTGTATCTCAAGTGAGTGTGTCGAAATTATATTTACATTATTTGATACAAACTTTTACATCGGATGTCTGGCCATTAATTCTTTATACAAAGTACACAGCTTCTATATATCTTTTATTTACAAACTAGAAAATGTCGAGCCTATGTCACGATGTTGTCATTTTTTTTGTTACATACTGCACTTTGCAATATAACACCACAATTATATACCACATAAAGATATCATTCGGTATATCTTTCTACATTAACATTATTATATGATATATAAATAACTGCGAAAAAAATACATACTCGTGACATGGATTCAAAGAAATATATCAAAATGAGACTTTCGGGAAAACAAACCCAAAAAATCGTATCACATTGTTTTTATATTAATTATTATTAAAAATCAAATATTTATATTACTATTTTGGGTTATTTTTTTCCAAAAAGAGTCCAATTTTTTTAATTAATATTTTTCATTTTCTCTTGTAAAGTCTTTTCAAACACTTTTAATAATTTACGTAGTTTTATGAAATTCACAATTATCAGTTTTTTTTATTTTTCAGCGAAATATCGTAGTTAAATTGAACAATGGGAGGTGTATAATTAATTTTATATTAACGATTTGGTCAAAAATAACGGATTTTAAACATGAAAAAAGTTTTTTAAGTACAAAATTACAATGTGAATTAACATATTCTTCTTCTTTCCTTTTAAAATCAATTCACCCGGTCCATGGATGCTTATTTTTATACAAAAAATATGCAAAATCAAACTTTTTAACAATTTATAACATGGTTTAACAATTTTGTTGCCAAGGTCCGATATATCCGGCAGAATTGCTGTATTCGATAATTGATGTATCGAAGGTATTTTAAATGTGCTGTATGATACATATCTTTATAGGCAGTTAACTTTACATTTTTTTATCCATATGGACATGCAGTATTTTTGGATATTTATTATAAGATAATTGGCAATGAGATTGTTAATTAAGTTTATTTGGCCAAAAAAGATGAAATCGCCAGGACCGGATGATGTGATTTTAAATATAAACATTCTAGATATATTTTTGATAATATGACTTAGTTTTGATTAACTTATCTAATCGTATTAAATTACTTATTATTTATTAACAGGAACATGGTATCGCTATATCAATCGTCCGTCTAAACCAGCTTAAGTTAAAATCCGAAGAAAAATATAAAGATTACAGTTTTTTTTTGTTTATTTTTGATTTGCATTAAAGGGTTAAGTATGATAACCTCGCAATCGGTTTTCTACAAAACTAAAAAATAACAATTTGGAAATGTATAAAAAATCTTTGAAAAAATATTTCCTTCAATATGATATTATAAAAAATGGGTACGGTACATCAGTCAAAAGAGTTTGTGTGTAATAAACACGAGGGAGAACATATCTTGACGATTTGACTTAGTAAAAAAAGTAAAAATTAGGTGTACATTTTATAATCTTAAGAAAAACATGATCACATTTTTTAAATTTTAATTTCTTTTCATATTTCGTCAGGGCTTACGAAGCCGGGGGCTGGACGGGCTCGCGGGCCGAACGACCACGAACGGAACGCGGCCCGCCGGAGATCATAGCGCTATGTGCTCCCCTTCAGAGCTGATATGAATTAATAACGAGACTCAAATGCATCCACATGACAAAATATTTGCAAACATTTCTAGTAAACAAAATTCATAATATTCCATAGAATTTTTAATTATGAATAATGTGTAGAAAAATATTTTACATGACATTGAAAATAGAGATTTTTCTGTGAATATTTATTTTAGTTAACAAAAAACCGCTGAGATTTGTTGAATAATTTTAATTTGAGAGATATGATTTTTTGTGAGTAGCTGGATATGTGGATACAACGGCTAGATGTAATAATAGATGAAAAAAAAGATATTTTCATTGTAAAGATATTACAATTGGACATAAATACAATTTTATTATCAAATCGAAATATGAAGTAAATGTCCCTTAGTAGAAAAGCAAGTTAAACAATTAACTTGATTCACAAGATCCCATGCATTCAGGGAGTGATTTACCAGGTCCATATTTCAAGAGACAATTACATACAAAAAAAGTTTCAAAAATTAGTTAGACCCACTGAATTATTGTTGAGTATTTTGAAGATTGGAAATACTTCATAATTTCTTCGGATCCTTGAGGAATGGCAGATCCTGTGCAATATGGAGACGGTCAGCGAAGAAGGAGACGGCAAAAACGATGATGCCTTTAGGCGCTAACGGCAGTCACCCCCGGCGAAGGCGACGGCGTCCTGCACCAACCAATATGCGGGTGGGCCACATTCGAAGCCTTGTGGCGCACCCCTCAGTCGAACTCGATTTTTATTTACACACGCAATTATATGTACATACGAGGCACTGGGCCGCACAGCCCTGAGTTTTCTAATAATTCAATCTTAACCACTGCAAGACTGGAATATTATTATCGTCGTCAAAAACTACAGCTAATGCATGCAAAATAAATTAGTTATTTAAGTCTATAGGCAGCTGTACATGTGGATATATCATATTATGTCCGTGGATCGGAGTTGACGGTATTGTACGCCGAACACACAAAGGGATCAAGTCACACTGACACAGTTTCTGGTATTGCCGACATTTTCTCGGCGTAAATGGTCGTTTAGAACTTTAACAAAGTCTTGGTTCACAATATTATTGTCACATTCAATTTTGTTGTTTCTTGTTCGAAGAAAACGTCACACATTTTTGCACTCGGAGAGGGTTAGTCGGCATTCGGGATTAACCCCTTCGTCATCGCGACGCCGCGGCAAATTGTCTTTAATTTAAATTATTTATATTTATAATATTCACAAGTCGATAATTACAAGATTGGCGAATTTGATTAAAATGTCTTTTCGTCGAGTCTAATCGGTGAGAGATCGGAAAGGATCGGTTGCTACACTTGCGTGGCAAAAATGCCAGGGTCTGGCCTCGGGAAATTGTCTTCTATTAAATACACAGAGCTTGGAGCCTTGTCACACGTCGGTCTCTTCACTAACGAAGCGTCACTGCAAAAAAAAAGAAAAAACAAATTAGAATCGACGTTTAACAGAACAAAATGTAATATTATAAAAACGACAGTTTACAACATCCTACTATGTACTTTATTTGAAGAATTGGATTGTAAGTGTTATTAATTATGAAGAAATTTACCTCGCTGTGCACAGAGAATCCGCCGATAGAAGGCTGAGTCTCGCTGACAGAAGTCTGGCTGCACTCTCCGTGTTGAGCTGCTTGTGCGACCGCGCTCTGGAGAGTCCTCCACCGCCGTTCGCACAGCCCGACACGCTGCCCGTCTTCCCTGAACACTCTGATTCCGCAACACTCACATTGTGTGCGTTTTGACACTCTGAAAGTTCTGCCGCATGTCCAGCGGACGCGGCCACATTGTTTATACACTTTCCCCACGTATTTTTTATGACATGGGTATCCCGTTTTGCGAGCGATGCGTGAGTATTCCGCTCGTTTTGTTGACGAGCTTCCCTATCCGCAGCCGCTTGACGTCGTTTCCGCCGCCGGTGGAAACACGCTGCAACTCCTGCTCCTATGAGAATCAAAGCCGGAACCCCAACGGCTAGGGCTGCGATCGCTGCGACGTGCTGCGTTGACAGAGAACCATCAGTGGCTACTCTTCTCGATAAACTTCCAGCGTCAGAATTAACTGCAATCACGCCGTCACTTGAGTCATCGCACCGTCTTCCTGCCCAGCCCGCGGAACACGCGCACGTGAAATTGTTCACTCGGTTTATACACGTTCCACCGTGAAGACACGGTGAGGAATTGCATTCGTCGATATCCACGCTGCAATCTTTTCCTGTAAAGCCTGGTCGACACGTGCAACGATAATCATTGTCCAAATCAGTGCAATCTCCTCCGTTGGCACACGGATGTGTTAAGCACAAGTTCACTTTTGTCTGGCAAAGATGATTGATATAACCAGGCACACACTGACAACGGAATTTGTTCACAAGATCTATGCAGGTTCCACCATTGAAGCAAGGATTTCCGCGACAGTCATCTTCATCCGTTTCACACCGATCACCAACATAGCCGACCGGACAGCTGCAGGTAATTTTTTCACCGGGAACTTTGTTGCAAATGCCACCGTGGAGGCAAGGATTGGATGCGCATTCGTCGATGTCTCTTTCGCAATCCCTCCCTGTATGCCCTGGTGGACAGGCACAGGTATAGCCTCCGGGACGTTCTCTGCATGTACCTCCGTGTCGACAGGGGTTATCAACACACGTCCTAGCCGGCGTTTCACAATGGACTCCAAGAAAACCTTCAGCACATTCACAGCGGTAGTGAGATCCACCTTCAAGGCAAGTTCCACCATTTTGGCACGGTTTATTGGAACAGCCGTCGACTTCTTGTTCGCAGTCGGTACCGGTGAAACCCGCTGGACAGGCGCATGTATACGATCCTTGACCGGTATTGAAACACGTCCCATTATTATGGCATGGACGATGATTGGTGCAGTAATTCAGATCTTGATTACAAAATAGACCGCCCCAACCTTCGTCACAGAGGCACTCCCAAGAATTGTGACAAGTCCCATGCATACACCCTGGATACCTTTCGCACTCTCCGCAAAGACGACCAACATATCCAGCATGACACCTGTGAAAAAAGAAACAAAGAATTAAACAATGTTATATTGAAAATAATAACGAGAAAATATAATTCTACTGCTAATGAACCGGATTATTGGATGACTTCCTAGACATTATATTTGTTATCAATTTTATTGAATGCCGAGAAGGGCCCGACATTTCTTCGTTCCAATAATATTTTTGGGACTTTTAAGCGAGCTTTGTTGTTGGGTGTGTTTGATGATTTTTTAAATACATTTAACATTTTTTGGAATGTAATATAAAGAACGCAGCGCGAATGAGGTGCAGAATTAAGCGAAGTTCGATCTTGAAATTTTCTGAGCCCACAGAGAAGTAAAGAATCGTGAGGAATGCTCGCAAGGATCGAGAGCTCCTCTGAAACAAAGTGAAAAAAAGAATGACCTATAAATAACAAAGTCCGTGCGCATCTCGGGATGCGCGCAATAATTTAGCATTCCACTATATCGCCGTCCCGTTTCTCCGCGAGGCGGGCGACAGTGAGGCAGAAGAGGACGAAGGCTCCTCGGCATCGCGCTCGAGCTGTTCCCACGGCAAGCCGCCGAGGTCAAGGCGAGGCAGGGAAGTATCCGACATCGATCAATGATCCAGCGATCGCCGATCGAAAACCGCGGCGACACATAGCATTGCAATATTCAATCGAAAACGCACCAATGCTGACGACCGATGCTAAAACCTGATCATAACGTAATCTTTAAAACGTATTTAGCCTGTCGACGTTTAAATGCTCTAAAGATGCATTTATATTCAAGGAATATAATCGAACTTATAGTTTACTCGCTGTAAATAGTATATCTATACAATGTTTATAACAACCGGTACGCAGTTCATTACTGAAAAAAAAAAATACAAACCAGTTGCTTATAGAAAAAGTTTAAAGAAACATGGAGTTTAAAAGATGACATCATTTCATAGATGTAATTATGGAGGCAATGCTGTTTTCTTACATTCCTATGCCTAATACATTAAATGATTTCGTGATTGTAAGTTTTGTATTGTAAATAGCACTTGTAGCACAGAATGTGTAATACTTTTAAATATATATTTCTTTCGTCTTTCATGTACTTTAAGGAAACACCAGCTCTTTGTTGTGTATAATGCTATATACCGATTGATTGTGACGTTACCCAAAACAAGTTCGCTCCGAACGTGAAGATTATAACTTTTCACGTTTAAAAATCATTATGCAGCTGCGGGATTTAAGCCCGCGATCTTCAGTCCCGAAGCGCAACAACTCGGCCACCGTAGTGATATAAATATAGTTGAAATTGCGTACATTATTTTATAATGGTAATAACTCGACTTATCGCGTGAAAGGACTCATTTTGAATTCCCAATAAGATACTTTTTGCTAAGTTTTATTATAAGTATTGTGTTGTGCAGGAGAAAATCGCCACGAAAAAACCAGGCATCAGAAGTAGATGAGAAATTTTAAGAATGATCGCGTCAATTAAGATGGTGCATTAGTCGGAGTAGGCAGATAATTGGTTCACAGGATTTCTCGAGTGCTTAATGTCTGGAGAAGGTAAGTGAGCAGTACATCGCATGAAGTGGCCGGCGCGAAGCACACAAGTGGCGCGGAAGTGAGTCAAGTGGAGTGGGGCGCCGCCCTAGACCGTTTTGGGTGATCACCGCTTCTGATACACCAACAGGTACCAGACACTTGGCACGCAAGACGAAGATATACCGTCTCAGACTTGTCGAATTTTAGGTGTTTTCTCCCGATTAGGACGAGATCAATGTCTCAATTAAAAACATATCCGACGTACGTTTTTGGGCAATTTTTGACGATTGATATTAATCTATACTTTTAATCATTATATTATATATATCCGCAAAATATTGTAGTACGAAGCATTGAATCACTGAAATTTTGGGCCGACCAACTTTTACGTGATAAAATTATGAAGGTAAATAAATCACTATTTCCTCTCCAAGATGATTCATATGGACATTTACAGTGTGGAATCATGTGAATGTTACAGGTAGAAATTATTTGACATTCGTTTAATGGATCATATGCACATAAACAAGGTGCAGTTACCATGTTTTATAAGGATTGGATACTTCATTCTCTCAACTTCTTTGGAGAGCCAAATCAAACAATCTAGTTATGCAATTACAAGCCATGAATCACAAATGACTGTAATTTACTAATCATTTTAGCTCAGTCAATTATTGTGACGAAATTATAGTCAAGTTGTGATGGTGTATAGTATCCTGAATGTATAAGGGACATATTGGTAAAATTTGAATTATTTATACTATGTTCAGAATATTTACAGCACAAGTAAAGTTATTAGAGTAATCTTCTCATTTAACGCATCATTAGGGTCTAATATTGGGTATGAGGGTTGTTTTGGAAGACCCCTTTCAAACAAATAGATAAGCTAACTGAAAAAAGAAGTTTTACAAAGTGGTATCGGGTTCTTACGAAGGGCGGAAGTGATAGCCAGTAGAGCACGTCGGAGACAAAGATGGTATACCGTCACAGGCCGCGGGGGACGATGCTTGATTGACGGTTGCGTGTTCGCGGTGTTAATTTACTAATCACAGGTGTTAGGGGATGTTTATAAAATCAATGAACAGTATAAATCGATACTGTGGAGAGAATGTTTCTACATACTTAAGCCGTGTTGCCATTGTCATATAATATATATTGTTTTAAATATTGCGTAGGGATAAACGTGGATTGAAAACGTATATATTGTTAGCAATTATATTGACCTACTTGTTAATTAATGTATCGTGAGTATTGATAATAATGTACTGAAGTAAATACGAACATATTTAAATCACTAGGATTATTATAGTGAGCTAAGTGAATTTGCGATCCGGGGAATAGGAGTACGATTCTCTCATTTTAAGAATTTAAAAAAATCAAAAAATGCAGGACTGGATGTCCATTGGGTTGAGCAATTTTCTGACTAACAATTCTCTTGAAAAATAATCTGTCAAGACGTCTTCACATTGCGGAGATCTATATATAATACTCTAATTTCGGAGAGAATATCTTCGCACTGTATAGAAATTATAAAAAATATATACAACGTGGTGTAATTAATAATTGATATAAATTTATTAGAGACTTCGTGTCTTTGATTTTTTGATAGTCTTATAGAGAAGTCCTGCAATTTATAATTGGTATTGGCATAAATACGTTGTTTTGTTTGAAAGCAAAATTTATTTCTTATTTTTTATCGGTGATGATTAAAAAACTGAACGTAAAATGGTTGCTATTAGCATTTATCGTCGTGGTCGCGAACGGTGATATATTGTTGTTAAGCATTCAAAGGGTTAAGCACTACAATGAGTTGCATTATAAAGCAAGGAAAAGGGATTAGTATTGCGTGAGCTAGTGTACATAACGTATTGTGATGTGACTGGATACACGCACACAGGTGAAAGATCTAAATGGCGTTCGGCTCGGGTTGAATGAAACTCATGTCAGAGTGTGGATTGCTCGCAGTCCGATCAATGGAACAGATACGAAAGGAACAAAAAAAAACATAAAAACGCCGCAGGAGAATCTCAAAGACAGCAAACGCGCTCTAAAAACTATGCAAGAAGTCATGGCAGTACTCTCCGAGCAAAATGGCCGACGACACATGGAATGGACGCAAAAAGTTGGCGCCTCAAAATACGACATACGCACGCATTTGTACCGGCATATTTCCCGCGAATCGCATCGATAATGGTAATATAAACGCGATAAATATTGATTGTATATTTATGTGTAAGGTATATTAGGTGTATATATGTGCTTGCAACATTCGCTGCACTGGCATTGGCTGCAAAAAATGACTAGAGACATGCGACGTGGTAATACGGCTTTGGAATTAGAATGAGAGTTATGGAGTATTATTTACCGAGTCCAAATGGTTGGAATGCGACGGCAGGTGATTTGAGCGAGCTTTCGTTGCTGGTACTACGTAGAGAATGTATTGCCAATCGGCAAACTAGTTACACAATTAGTGGTTACCTTGCGAAAATGTATATTAATTATTGAAATAACAAATAACTCATTGTTGCCTTGTGTTTACGAAGAGAAATTAGAAGTAATAACGAATACTTGCGACTGGTAATGATCCGTCAATTGAATCAGTAGATTTCCGTTTCTCTAATTTTTAATATAATCATAAGTCAGATTGTAGAGGATAATCGACAGCTATTTTGGGTGTGATCTAGGTGTATTTAGAACTACATTGAAGTCAGCGTAGAGATTAGCGTGTGCGCCTAGCAATCCGGAGAATGCGGGTTCGATTTCTACATTTGTCGGATTAAAAAAAATCCAAAAAATGCAGGACTGGATACCCATTGAGTTGAGCAATTGTCTAAAATAATCTATCAAGACGTCTTCACATTACGGAATGTGTCAGATTCATATGCTTCACATTGAGAGCGAATAGAGAAGAAGAAATCACAGGTTACAGACGTAAAAATTGTGGTATTTCATATAAATGATATATTATTACGTAATAATAATTGTCTATTTTGTTTAATATTGAGTTTGAATTTGACATGGTATGAAGAATTCGAAGTAAGTTGAGGCGTTAACTAAAGAATCTTTTAATAGGTTTAAGTTAAATAGTTAGGAAATAGAAGTTTAATTATTATTTTGAGTGTGTGATGATACATTGATAGTATAATAAAGCGTCTACAATCTTCAATGCAATATGTTATATAAGGATGTTTGATGGGAACATCGTTGATTGGATGGATTATGGATCAATATATTAGATAATGTTTACTTACGTGCATTCATCTGGTTTGCTGCAGTGTCCATGCTCTGGATGACAGCCGGGCAGGCAACGGGCTGGTGACAAAAGAGAGAAAAAACGATTAGTCAAAACTGCCGCAAAAATAAAGCACATTAGTCTAAAAAGCAGACATAAAAATAAAGTACGAAAACGGCGGGATAAATCTGTAGCACGCGTGTGGCAAACGCGTAAAATAAATCGCGCAAAAAAAGTGCATTTCGCAAGATATTGCGACGATATTACAAAATAAGACTTGCAGCACCTACAGACACAGATATAATATATATTTTTTTACTGTGTCCGCTCCGAAAGTGGAGCATGTAGATGTACACAGTAAGCAAATAGTACCAAACAAATCACAAAAGCATATTGTCGCCAATATTACAGAAGCACGTATCTTGATTTTTCGGTTGAGGTCACTTTGTAATCTCTTGCCCCTAATATAAGAGATAGAAAAAAATAAGACTTTACTTTACAAAGTGACTTAAATCAAAATATCAAGATACGTGTTCCTGCAATATTGGCGACGATGTAGTCACACTTTAATTAAAATGATGCAGACTATATGTCCAATAGTTTCGTTAATCAGCAGACACTCAATGGTTATGTGACAGTGTTATGAATATGGTCCATATTCGGAAGCGAAAATGGTTCAAAGTGGTTCACAGTTTAAAACACTTTAATGTGGAGATTGATATGATACGCGGGAGAATGGCTCTTTGCAGTGGTTTAAATTTATTATTATGTTACATAACCTAACCCACCAAAGAAAGTAAGATGCATTTATAGCTGATTTAAAACATTTATATTACAGATCTCTGTTATTTCAACGGTGTGTTTTACAAACAAAGTGCCCCTAGGTTAAAGTACTACAAAGTGTTCCAGGCGTATCCCACCACAAAGTTTACGTTTAGTTTTAGAAGCATTTAGTTTGTTTATGTTTATACTGAGACGATTGGAATTCATTGACGGAGGTAAAAAAACAGGACAGTACGTCCGAATACAGTTTCAATGCATCTTGTATCACTTTCAACAGCACCAGAGACGATACGGTCTGAAGAAGATAGATATAACAAGCTCGAGCGAAAGTGTATTATAACACATTACGAAGGCCAGGTTTGATCAGAAAATTAGTGTATCTGCTAGAATGGTTTATTTGAAACTTGCTCCCCCTCGTGTTTGTTTTAAGTTTTGTCGTGTGTCGTCAATTAGGTAAGTATCTTCAACATACAGAACGCCTACGTCTGTATTATAATACAAGTACATCTTAAATAGATAACGGATATTTTGTTGGATCAATGGCTAAATATTTCATAAAAAAGTATAGTATTTATAGTTTGTTTGAAACATGCTTTACTTCTTGTTTGTTTGGAGTTTTATCGTGTGTTGTGTATAGTCTGTCTTAAATAGATAGTGGATACATAAAATATTCATTGTATTTCTCGTTTAAATTAAAAAATATGCGATATAAAATGATCGAAATTTTATAAAATTATGTAATAATGCAGGTAACATACTGTGACGAAAATATAAAGGACATTTTTTGATTTGAATAAAGCACAAGGATGCTGAAGTAAGGCTATATTGTAAAAATGAAATAACCGTTGTGATAACACGAAAAAAACCGTTACAAAATACAAATCGCTTAAGCATTATTTCGTGTCCCCCCTCGATATCAAACAAGGGGTCTTGTTGGAGGGTTATTGTGTCAATGCACTAAGCCAATGGCAACCGGTCGACTATTCAGTTTGAATACGTATAAGCAAATTTTACTTCGTGATTCTTTAACAGTGCAAGTAATTCAAGAAATAGATTAGAAAAGACTGCTTCAGTAATGCAGTAATCAAGTATTCCCGTCTTCACGGTGGTTGAGAGATTAGCGTGCGGGCTTCAGAGCCGGATATTATGGGTTCGATATTCACAGCTGCTGAATTATTAAAAAATGCAGAAATGGATGCTCATTAAGTTAAGCAATTAGCTCTCGCAAATCTACCAAGAAGTTTAAATTGCAGAAATCCATATACTACATTTCTGGAGTGGACATCTGTGGATCGTGTAGATCCATATGCTTCACTTTCGGAGAGGGCATGGTAAAAAAGAAGTTCTGTAATGTAATATTGTGGTTTTATTATGTATGCGAATAGTTCGGTGTGGCACGTTTGCTTTTGGATAAAATTGAAGTCGTGTTTGGCGGTGTATTAATAATCGCTCTTATGCTGTTTTGGTAATGACCAGCGTCGAGGTCTTTCCGCGAGGTCGTCAGACCATAACCATGGCACATCTGCCATTTAACCCCTTGCTTTGCGTGGAATGTTAGTTGCATATAGAGAGACGTAACCGACATTGAATCGGTTGTTGATTAAAACGTTTTTGTTATGGGTTGGTCTAATATGCGGGCCACGTGCGACAGGGAGAGTGACGTCACGGAAGAGAGACCTCCTCATTGGTCGTGACAAGTGCTGGGTATAGCGGTGTTTGTCTTCTAAGCTTTTAAAAGGTTAGAAATCGATGGAGTACTTAGGTAAGCGTTTGGAATTTACAACTCTATTCAAATGAGCCACGGACATTATTAAAAGTGAAATGAACTTACGGGACCCTAAAAAATATTTTTTTAAGTAGGTAATAAAGTCAATGTTACATAGTTAAGCGTCGACCATTGTTATTACATTCCAAAATTTCGGTGTTATACTATTGGCATGAAAATAATAAAATAAATTTATACGCATATAACTTGAAACAAATGCATAATTTCAATTTGAAAACAATCTCATTGTAGGTAGTAGAAGGCTCAAAATATATGAAGAATAATTGTCGATGTTTTATAAGCACATATGCTGTGTAAAATATTATATAAGGATATTAGAAATTAAAGGAAAAATAAAATTGACTGTAATATAAAAAGCGACTGGAAAAATGGCGTGCAAAAAAATACAGTCAATCGGATTAAGTGGTCCCTGTTGGTATTTTGCGTTGAGTTAAAAAACGAGCGCAGTAAAGATAAGAATAATTATACCGACCAAGAATTCTTTCATATCGTTACGAAATGAAGTAATACTGATTTTATCTCGAGTTAATTGGTACAGACAAATGAAGAACCGGAAGATATAAGGTAAAGTTTAAATTGAGAGATTTTCGATAGCGTAAGAATGACGCGAAGGACCTCCTCGGTGCAAGCGGAGATTTCCTGGAATCAGGACAAAAAACTCGTAATAAATGCAGGGTATATTGAAATCAATCAATCAACTGCGGAGATGAAGATCGAAGATCAAGAGATATCGCGAAAGTAAAGATTGAATGTATCGGAAGAGCTATTTATTGAATTTATATTTTGTGTGTATAAAAAATATACAACACTTGGCGTGTTGAAGTGTAAGTTTATATTAGGGGAAAGGAGACTCGAGTTGTTCTAAAATTAACCGCGGTTCGGAAGACAAAAACCAAAACGAGCAATTAAGATCCAGAGGAACGGCAGAGGAAAGAGGGGTATTAACAGGTACAGAGTTAACCACCGGATGGAGGTTTGGTTGCTTCCTTTTTATGCGTTTTTTGAACTCTTTTGCGGTCGAGAGAAAGATGTATTCGCGGTCCCGAATTATTGCCGGGCACTTTATGGATTTTAATCTGACGATCTCCCGATCGATTTGATTATATTGCTGCTTCATATCTTCAAGAGTTCACACATTTAAAACACTACCGTGCAGCAAAATACTATAATAAATACATTCAATTAAATGATTATTATTATGTTTGTTGAATTTTAAATAGATTGGTCGAGATTTTTTTGCTGTATCACCCGGGACGCAAGCAGGTAGAGAGGGTATCTAGGAGGGTTGCGCGAGCTTCCCACGCTGCCGCTCTGAGATAAGGCTACCACAATCTTTTGTTGCCCGCGAAACACCCGGCATACAATATGCACGCCTGATACCAACTGAGATGAGATCTGTTTGTAGTTGTACCATTTTTTGTGCCCGTTTCTATTTACCTCTCTCACTCATCTTACCCTTGGATCGAGGATGCTTTCGTTGTTTACTTCCGTAGCAAAATGTTACTCGTTTCCGATTGGGATTTAGTTTAAATATATACGCTGTATTGTAGACTATATAATATGTAGCTGGATTCACACGGATATGGAAAATGGGACAGGATATCGTAAAAGTAATTGAGAAATTTGTGACGGTGGATAATATTCGTCGTTAACATTTTTGGGTATATCTAGTTATCCAGTATTATATATATTTAGACGAGCTAAAATAAGGACGCTTTGAGGTTATAATGTTATTATCAAATTTAGTTGAAGTGTGCTAAGGACAATATACGGGATTGAGAAGTTTGGAGGGATCAGGGAGATATTCGTTCAACATTGGTCGGTTAGTTGCAAATTATGACTTCGGTGAATGTCTTATTAAAACGTAAGGTATTAGTCGAATTATTTAAAGGTGTTGGGAAATAATATCGAAGTATAAGCCAAAAGATGTTGTGGTATGATTGTTGTTTTTTTTTTAATTTTATTTACTTTTTGAAAGTGTGTATTAGACGTTGAATAAAAATATGATTCCCATTCAAATTGGTGAAAATAAAACATTAAAATTTGAATGCAAAATTTGATATTGTGAGAAAAGGCGTTCTTTTAATACACAATACTCAAGATGAATCGAGCATATGCCGTGTTGTGTGGTTATTACATGCAAAACAAGAGAAATCTTTCGCACGAATACAAAACAAACAGATACATAGGGCGGACGATGAAGATTTTAATGCGATCTGATCACGCCAAAAGTTTCCGAAGCCAACATAAACAAAAACATCGGGGGAAAAACATCCTCGAAAAATGAGTCTTAATCGCAGGAGCGACGCACGGGGCTGCGGCGAGTAATAGGAGCCTAATGGGCCGCAAACAAAGTGTGGGAACCGAGGCAAACGGCGGCTGCAAACGGCGGACCAATCGCCATCGAGTTTGAAGGGTTAACACGGGTCCGCGGGAAAAGGATTGCAGGTGAGAAGCAACCATAAATAATAGACACGACAAGAAGAATTATCAGAGAAATGCGTACCTAGACACCTATAAATGAGTCAAGTTTTTATAGAGATAACGAAGACGTTTCAAAACTTCTACCTCAAGATACTCTGGTGATGTTTTGACGGAAAATGCCATGGACCAATACAGAGTATCAATATATAGATGTTATATAATATATTGAGATGGTGTTTAACAATAACTAAAATTAATTAGTCAGAGTTAATTGACATTTCTCTTTGCAAAATGAATCATAATGCCAAAAGCCCTATGACTAATATATAATATTGCAGGGACACGTATCTAGTTTTTTTTGGTTAAGTCACTGTCTAAAGTATAGTTTAATTTTTTGCTATCTCTTCAAGATACGTGTTCCTGCAATATTGGCGACGGTATGTATTTTTTGGAGAAAAAAAAATATGTTACGTTGAGCGAGGTTTCTTTTCAGAAATGCTTACTATTGCCAGGACTTTAGGCTATAATAGTCATCATGCACAGTACAGTTCGAGACAATTAGCGTTCTGGGAAGCCGCTTTCTTAATACTTTTGAGAACGTTCGTTACGCCACGGTATACGCAGGTGTGGAAACAAGGATAGTATGTGAGGTGAATGTAATATATAGAGAGACTGAGATGAATTCTCAAAGACGATCACCACTTTGTTGTATTGTGTATTGTTTGTTATATTTTAGATATGATTTTTTTTTTATTTCTAAAATGTTCATGGTTAATAAAATCTCGTTAAAATAATAATGGTTAAGATGCACGGGAAGATAAAGAGTAAAATGCAGTATTTGAAAGATGATTACCACACAATGGCTGAGAGGATTAACGTTCTTAATATTCTCTCAGCTAATTCATTATTGTGCAAGCGAAAACCGAGACAGGTGATTTTTATTATAGTCGTGCGAAAACTGACAGATACTCATCTCAGTAGAAAGCAGTGCGGATGATGATGACGTTCAACGAAAAAAAAATATTGTCACGGTTGTATTAATCACACGAGCAACGCGATCCAGGGAGATCGGTAATGAGGAAGAGAAATTAAGAATGTTCACACGATCAATTTGCGGGCGGAATTAATTAGCGCGCATATGAACGAGCGTTAGTTGTGCTCATCCGATGGTCCAATTCCATCCATCTGCACGACTTTCGGTCAGCAGACGACTCCTTCTAAGGCCCGCGATACACGTTCGGAAAAAAATAACGTACATCGCATGCGGACCGCAATCGACCGCCGATCTAATTGCACACACTGATTGATCGCGTGAAATTTGAAATGCACTCCGATTCTCAGACAATTAGAATGGGGAGATTTTAAGATTACAATAAGAAAGAGTTTTGCAGAATAAGATGGTGCCGATTTTTTTTTATTATATCACGAAACGTGCTGGATAATCGTGAAATTAAAACTAATTATAAGGAGAAATGTATGCGAATATGTAAATGTTAAGCGATTTCCGGATGTTGCGAAACATCTGACTTGCTCATTGGTTTTTGTTTAATTAAACTTGAAAATTAATTCGGATTAGCCACAGAATAACTTACGCAAACAAGTAGAAGATGTGAAAAGAACTCTCTTAGTAAATATTATTAGCTCAAATTCCGTATTTTTAAATGTCAACATTAAAAAATATTAGTTGATTTAATAGTAACATCAAAAATATCGTCTTAAATTTTTGGATTTAAGTCACTTTGTAAAGTAAAGTCATATATCTTGCAATTTCTCATATTATTACCACATTTTTGTATTAACATGTTTATAAAACGTGTAGAAATTAAGTGTTAATGCAAAAATAAAACTGTACTTTATGAAGTGACTTATATACAAAAATCGTGTTACGTGTTCCTGCGATATTGACGACGAAAGTTAATTATAGTGATCTTCTGTAAAATGTGTGTCGTGTGGTATACGAAGTATTGTTTTGTCATGAGGGTTGCGTTGATGATATAATATATAGATGTGAACTTACGTTTTGAGCAATAGTCTCCTTGCCATCCGCTGAGGCAGATCCTCTCGCCGGATTGCGAGCAGGTGTAATGGCCAAAGCTGTCGTCGCGAGGCCTGCAGAGGATCGTGCATCCTTGTCCGTAGTGATTGGCGTCACACGTCACTCGGTATTCATATCGGAGGACCCGATGGGAGTCAGCTGATCGATGCTCGCCAACTTGCCACTGTTCCGACACTCCGAGGTACGACTGCTTACTCATCCTGGAGATGAGAGTTCCCATCCAACCACCTGAAAAAAAGAGGGCATATATTTTAATGCATTGCATTTGGAAACTACAAATTATAGAGAAGTAGAATAAAGTAGAATAAAACAACCTAGTTTGTTGAATTAAGGGCAGAATAAATTGTCTGTAATAAGCTGAACCTTGAAGTATTATAGAATTAAGAGCTTTTTTCAGTTTACTAATAATTTCAGCTCAAACGAAATCATGCCAATATATCCCCAAAATTCGTCGCAAGCATCCGTTTTTTAAGTTCAGTGTACGGTTGCTTTGCGCTTTTGTTAGATGGTAAAGTACTTAACCTAAAACAGGACTTTTAGAAAGACACATAGCAATGTGGCATAAAGCTCACTATGTACAACTTGGTATTATATCGAGCTCGAGCTCGTTTTGAGAGAGTTGTAAGATGAGTATATCAAGGTATTTAAAAAAATATATTGGATGTTAATATTTCGACATTGGTAATAGTGCTAGTTAAACACCGCTTCTGACTCCAGATGTTAAATACCAATTTATGAGTGTTGTTAGTAATTGATCTTAATATTAACTGCTCAATTACACCGTGTAATACGTTAAGTCAGTGCCGTATTGAGATGATTAATAGCCCAATTTCGATAAATATGCCGAACACTGGCTTCTGGGTATTGGTATAGTTCGACGGCTAAATCGCGGACGGTCAATAGATAGATGGGGCCATTATAGTCTGTTGGCCGGACACGCCCATGCTTGGTATAATTCTGTCAGCTAAGCGCCGTGTTACGCGAGATGGCCTCGAGCTACCGGGGCTACCTATGCGCCGGTATGACTGACTGTAATGATTGAACATAAGCTGTGTTCCGTTCCCACGCAGTTTCCCTTCCTGCAGCAGAGCACTATCGGCAAAAAACGTGCGCGGTGACAGTTTTCAAACCATATATCAAGATGTTTAATATTACATCCGCTGATTGATAATCGTCTTTGGTTTCCTATGCGACCGTATCGAGGTTTGACGATAATAACAAATCAACTTCAAGCTACTAACGAAAATAAGTCACCAATATCATGCACCAGATAAATATATGAATTGAAAGTGCTCAATGAGTAATAATCATGAACATAAACATTTTGTTAGATTGTGAAAGTTTAGGAAAATAAAAGTCTAAATATTTGAACATATATGTCGATAGCTATGATTAATTTGAAGGAATTTAATGGTCATTTTGGTACTATAGATACATAACTTCGTCCCCTAATAAAGCTTGTCAAAATTAAGACACAATGTGGTTTTTAAAAATGATTAAATTTAGATTCTCAACGGGTTAACTGTTTGGCTGACAGGTAGTCCTTTTAAGATAAATATGTGTGCTTCAAAGAGGAAGTGATAAAAATAATAAAATATGGTTGCAAATGTTCTGGTATAAAATCTTGATTGAAAGTTATGTATTATTTTATCATCTTGTCAAGTAAATGGAAATGAGTTGTCGGTCATGAAACTGCATTGGCGGAATCGTTTTTATTCCTATTGCACAATTAAGCGATCGGTCTTGTATACTATATAGATCATTATGTAAAGAAAATACCGTGTATCAAGATCAGAATTGAGACGAGATCGTCCAATGACAAAGTATCCATCGGCAATATATAATATATAACCGATTCAATCGATGTGTGCAAGTCTCCGACATCAAACAAGCATAGGCCGGTGGTCGGATGTGAATGTCAGATTGCTATCATCATAAACAAATTCAGAATGCGATAAACAAGAAACTTTTTGCAATATATATATATATGGGAATTGATGCCTGAATATTTTTAGATGATAACAGCTTTAAATATCGATTCATTATAAATCGAGTAGTGGCTGGTAAGAGATTGAAGAAATCGTAAGAGAAGAAATATTCTTAAAATCCTTTGACTGAATAACTAATTTATAATATTAGAAGAAGTTCAAATTACACATCAGTATAAAGATTGTTTGAACTCTACATTGTGGAAGTCTATATCAGGGCCGCGGCGTCCTAATGTCTAGATTGTGCACCGCACAAGGGTGCCTGAATTTTAAGTGCGCCTTTTTATAAAAAAATAAGCAAATTCACCAATATTCTCCGCATACAATGATGAAAACAAGTATACTACAAAAATATTGTATACCATGTTCGCTTCAGGTGGAGCATATGGATCTACACGGTGTGAAGATATCCACTCCTTGGAGTAAATGGATCTTCGTTATGTGAAGACGTCTTGACAGATTATTGGGGCATGGGACAAAAATATAAAATGCTTTTAAAAGAGCTAGAATTCTAAAGCTGGGCAAAATATAAATCTGTGAAAATGTATAAATATGTGGTGTAAAAAGCATTTCGCGCAAGAGTGCCTCCAGTCCATGGCGCGGCACTTATTTCAGTGTGAGTATGACTATTTTGTTCCGATTTTTTAGGTGTAAAGCATTATAGTTTTGTGTAGAAATTTGAAGTTCTTTTAATAGAGGTAATTGGAATGAGTATGTGAAAGGGTTCGAAAGTTAAGACGCGGTGAATTTATTAAAACTTGTGGTGAGATTTGCACCGCAAAGGTAACGTTGAGGAGCTGTGGTATATATGGAACACGGACTGTGGGATAATATGTAATTATGAACCGAGATGAGAAATCGGCGGGCGGGGTAGGATAAAAATAAGATGAAAATAAATAAACAGATGTTTGAACGGTCGCTGGCAGTACGGGGGAAGTATCGAGGGCGTGTCCACGGTCAGATAGCCGCCACACTGGATGAGAAACAACGGACGAGGAACGATATGGATGGACCAGCCCGCCAAACTTAAGAATACTCCGAAAATTAAAATTAAGAAATATCCAAAATGTAACTTGAACAAAAAGGGCAAGACGATATCAAAAGACAATGGTTTGTTAAAGAAAATGTGTAAGATAACTGGGTATGTAAAGAGAAATTGGCTTTATTGGTATTTTTTTTTGGTATGGTGTGCAGATGTTATGACAAAAGAAGAATGTTAATGAGTATTGAAATGAATAAAGAGTCACTGATTAAAATAGAGATTTTTTTTATAAATGTGATGGATTAGATTTATCTATTTGTGGACAGGGAAGTAGTTAGTACAAAATTTATCTGTATAAAATGACGTAATATAGAAAAAAGTAGTCGATGCTTTGGTGGGCCCAATAAAACCGGTGCCAGAACGAATTATATAGAACATGTTATAAAAAGATGCCTGTTTGGCATTTATTGTTTTCATATTTAATAGCAAATAAGCAATTTGCTGTAGATCATAAATTAAAAACAATTTTTTTTAGCATAAAAACTGGTAAAGTGAGTTCGCTTAGAATAGCGTGCCTAACCGTGGCAATATAAATCAGTAAATAAAAATTTATGTCTGATGATTATGTTGCAAAAAATATACTGACGTATCCAAAGCTCGTATACAGGCGAATGTAAAATAGGATTAAATAGTACAGGAAACCTTTCATAGATTCCTAATACCGGTTTGAATACATGTAGTAAAAATTTTGCCCATTAAAACAAGACTACCCATCATAAAAAAACAGTACAATTGATTAAATATAAAAAATACCACGTGTATAATATTAATTTGTATTGCCAATATATCTAAAAGAAGTAATAAGTACTTCAATCGAAATACTTTACAAGAATTTAGCTAAATACTTTGATGTATATTGACTGAATTATTAAACTGGACTGTTATATTTGTAAGTTTACTTTTGTATATAAATACGGAGTCTGTATTTATTTTCGCGTTCCACCTGTATATATTGCGGACTAAAAACGAGAAACTAGTTATTAATCTCTGTGAGACCATCTTCTCTCATAATGGCATAGCCGAGAGAGGAAATAGCCCCTTCTCGCTCGGTTTTCTCAGAGAACTCTGTCTGCGTTCACGTCAATCTCGTGTAAAGGATTAGCGAAATGGTATTAGATCATCAAAGGCACAAAGAATTGTTAAGACCACATTTAAATGCGTTATTAGTATATCACAAATACATTAATGTAAAGGCGAATGTCCTGTCGTTGACAGACCGAACACAATGGACTAATATTACACATATGCTACACAAACTAAGTTAGCAAACCTTACAAAATGTCCAAAAAATGAAATAATAAAATTACCAATAGTTATTTAAAGTGGAATTTTGTTATTAATTTTATTTTTATAGAAGAGCTCGGCTTAGATTTAAGTGTCTAGACCAGTAGCACAAATGCCCTCAGGTCTTTTTGTAACGAGGTAACATTAAAATAACTAAAATACAAGTTGGGTAAGAGTGTACTCATCGGTAATAAAAATAATTAGAATTATGTTTGATGAGAGATGTATTACTATGTATGTGCTAATTTAGAAGTGGGAGACTTCGGGCACATGTTTGAAGATTTTGCTATTATTCTGAACAATTTAAATGTTAGTTTGTGTTAAAATGAAGAGATAAATGAATAGTAAAGAATACTAATAGATAAATTGAATGAATTCATAAGTATTAAATAAATTTAAGGATTATTTGAGGCTTTCCACAAAAGTTGGACGACGATCGAAGCATGATCATAGATTTAGGATAATATTAAAAATGGGAAACGGATTGTGAATATTAATTGGAGAGTTAGGATACGATAGAATGAATTCGCGGTATTGGAGCATTGAGCAGTTAAACTCGATGGCTGAGCGGATACAATTCTGTGTAAGAGAAGAAGGTACCCCCGTTCACGCAAGCCAATTTGAATATAATTAGAGTTTAATCACGTGTGCACAAAAACATGTTCCGTCCGGCCGCCGATTTGTATTGCCGGACTGGTATTATCTTCATTAAATTATTATTGTTCTTGTATGAACGTTATGTGATAGCTTGAGGCTAGGTTCCTCGTTCGCTACTGTCCGAGTGAGCTTTTTACACAACGTTAGGCCTTCTCAACACACGAAAGTACGAACAGTGAAAAAAATCTTTATTTATTTGATATTTATATATATTTATATACCATGTTTGCTCCTAACATGGAGCATATGGACCTACACAGTGTGAAGATATCCACTCCGAAAGGGATTATATGAATCTCCGCAATGTGAAGACGCCTTGACAGACAATTACTCAACCCAATGGGCATCCAGTCCTGCATTTTTCAGATTTTTTAA
>JAGVSQ010002741.1:0-23650 GCA_022683975.1 Rhyacophila evoluta | reverse complement strand
AGAATTTAAAATCAATTTCCATCAAGCACCATCAGTCGAAAATATTAATTATTCACCATTTTTTATAGTTTGATGTATGCCAATGTGTAGTGAGAGATAGATCACACGATGAAAATTATAATATATATTAAGCTTTGCATTATATGGTTTCGAGATGTTACAGCTCGCAATAGTTATATAGCAATGGATAACATAGATGCTTATTTATGCTATAAGCTATAAGTTTGAATCCTGGAACTGTATAATAAACATTCTCCAGGAGAATATCCTGTTTTTTTTAAGTATGAAATATCCATAAATTTGATCTGCATAATCCAAATATTGATAGCTTTGCTCTCTTAATATTTAATTAAGCAAATCAATACGTCATTTCATAAATAAGAGATGTTTAACTAGAATGAAAGAAAAGAAAAACAAATTAGACTTCATAAAAAATATTTAATGAAAAATTCTATACTACTGTTTTAGGTAAATCATAATTATAATCGTTACAATAAGTTATATGAATACAAAATAATAACTACATAGTAGAAATAACTCTAGTACATATGGGTCATTTTCAACACAAATTTATTACATAGCTCATTTTAAAATTGCCGAAACATAACAGTTTGGCGAATATATTTTCAATTTAAAACAATTCAAGAAAAAAATTACTTGGACACTGAGAAATATGCAATTTTATTAGTCTGTTTAGAATAATAAAAAAGCATTGTATTGGTGTGGATGTGCAAATATCTAAATTCAAAAAGTCATTTTGTAATATAAAACAATATTATTAAACATTTTTCAGTACATATTTTCAACTTTTATAAAAGATAACAGATTACAATCAATCGGTAATCTTAAAAAATTAATAAGATTTTTTTTTTAAATGACTTGAATATATAATTTTAAAATGACCCATATCTAGCCTCTGTGTTTCCACCGGATCACATGTTAAAATTAAAATGGCTGCCAATTCATAATGAATATTTTTACATTTAAATCAACAAAATTGTAAAGTAACAAAATTAAGCAAGTCAATGAATGACTTTTACTCCATATTACCAGCAGGGATTTAATTAAACAATGGAATGAGTCGGTCGGTTTTTACTAATAAACAAAGTCAGAACACTGAATGCTGCATTGTCATGTCTGTGCTGAAAATTTAGCCCAATCCGAAGAAATATGGAATAGAAAACTGATCAGCGTTTTAAGCACCCAGCGAATGTTTGTATGAATGTTTTAGCCGTTTTCAGCAATGAACTAGTCCTGTGTAAAAAGTCTTATTCACGGATGTCATGAAGAAAGAGCTCCATTTATATATATTTCCACAGAAATCTGTCGAGTGAAAAGCATTGGTGTCAAAGTTTGAATTCACAAAATACATCTAATTATTCATCGCATGAAAAATGTTAAGATATAAAGACCTCGAAGTCTTTAAGAGCCGATGTATGAATAAATGTAGATCTCAATCGGAAATGGAAAAATAGAAAGTGGATGAAACTGACGCACAGACTAATGTCTGTATCTTCTAAGCAATGAAAATTGTGTTTAATTTGTTTTATATTGTCCTACAGACAGCATATTATGAACTGTTTTCAGTTTTGTGAATGATGTATGTTACATTTGAATGATTAAGCTCGGGAAGCACTGTATTAGAAAAATATTATCTGAAATTTAGGTAGTAATCACTTATATATCTGTGTAAAATCAATTATCAAATCAATCTTTTTTTCACTGCTTTTAATATCCTTATGTGACTTCTTAAGTGTAAAAAAATATATACCACATTTTTTTTAAATAAATTTGAAACGAACAGAATGTTGCAAACATAAGCAAACCATAAATAACATATTGATTCCATAAGCTGCCATTTCGACATACGTGCAAAAAAAAGCCGACTTACAAATGGTTTAAAACGAAATGACCAATCATACCAAATGTGTGTTCGTATTTTAAAACTCAAAATAGACTATTTCGCAGCATCTATATTTGATGAATTTATATAAAAAAAAAAATTTACACATAAGAGTCAAACTAAGATGTTATAGATTACATGGCAAAAAATATATGACACCATTCAATCACGGTTGGATGACTGCGCTGGTTAGGTAGCCTGTGAAGTGAACCAGTGAAGAATTTTATGTCCAGTAAGTTTATATATTCTATATTATTATGTCAACTCATCAGTCGTAGCCAAGATCATAAATGCAAATAAGATTATCAAAATCATACTCACTATTTATGTATCACTGTACACAGAATAATGAGTGAGTGGACACACCAGTTCACTTTGGTGAAAAAATGTAGGCAATGAACTCAAATTTTGGTGAAAATATATAATATATAAGAATAATCCTGCACATCTGTGAATAGACGTAAAATGTATGATACGTATCTATAAATGATTTATTTTATAATTTGGACGTTTCACAACTATACTGTGAAAAAAATTAAGCATAAAAAAATATATAAACAAATTAAGACTGTTAAATAAAAAGAAAAAATATATTTTATTTTAGGTTTATAGAATACTGCTCAGCATGCCCTAAAAACAATAATTATTTCTATAAAAAAAATAATGCTTATTATATAATAAAAAAAAATGTACAAAGTCATACGCCATAAAATATGAATAAAAAAAAAACTTTTAATATAAGAATGAAAGAAATTCTATTCTTTATGGTTGCCATATCAAAGGTGAATTTCGTAACATGGGGTGAATAGTATCACAAACAACGAAGCCTCTGATTAAAATACTATAAATATATAATAAGACTGAAATTTGGTATACTCGAATTCTAAGGAACACCGTTCATCAATTTTATAGTTTTTTAATCAGTTAAGTAAATATGTAGGTGACATGTAAAAATAATCGATGCCCAGTGGGAATGGCCAGAAACGATTGGCCTAAAGAATAGGCAGGTCATGTGAAGGCTTTCTTGAGGTATTCACAATATATGGGTGAGCCAGATCCAGAATCGAAGCTTCAATTTGTCAACAATTAGTGGCCGTTCTGATTCTCTTATCTCTACGTTATGAATGAATTAATACTACCGTATCCCCAGAATTCACCAACGGCATCTATTCTCAAAGAATACGGTTGATGGAGCTAACTCCAACGCCATGCGGAATATCTGGGACTCTAAGCTGTATAAGGAAAAAGCCAAATGATGTCTGTTAAATGCATGCATTCTGTCAGCGATGCTCTATATTTGCAAAACATAGCACCTAACAAGAGGCCCAAAGCAACCATATTTGAAACATAATACAAATATTAATTCTGACATGAAACCAACAAAGTAAGGTCTTGTTTATCTGTTATAATTGAAATCAAATAAAATTTCTTTCATAATAATATTAAAAATGTTAGGGCACCTTCATTTGATATAAAAAATTAAATCCTATACATTTTTTATAAAACAAATACAAACTAAAACAAAATATGCGACAAATAAAATGTAAAACAATATACATTATGAAAATTTGAATGGCTAGGTTTCAAATTTAATAAAAACAAAATTGGTATGTAATTTGTAATAAATTCACTTTTAGAATAAGGTATACATACTCTATAGAGCAATGAATTATAATTAACGTTAATTATGTTAATATTTATGGTTATTTATTGAATGACAAATCATCAAATCAATTGAGAGTTCACAATTTAAATCCACTAGTGAGAAAAAAATCACGTATTTATGCAAAATACGCACAGATTGAGACAGTCCATATACTGTTGTAATATATGTTGGAGTACAATTGGCGATTCAATTTGTACACAAAACATGCCGAGGAGTGCTTGTCAAAATATTTTCGAATAAAATTGATTGAAAATCAAGAGAGCATAGAGAATCAATGTTTCTACATCATTGCTATGTAGAATGTATAACTCAAATATTTCACAATATTTTATATTTTATATTACAAAAATGCACTAATTACGAGAGTCGTAACCTTATTTTAGAGTGAATATTAGATAAATAAAATATAAATGATATTCTATATTATTATGGTTGTAAGAGTTAAGTATTTATTATTTAGAAACCTAGCATATAAATAAACTATAATATTGATTATATAGCGATTAAGATTGTTTAATCAGTAGTTAGAATCCAAAAAAAATATTATAAACATTCACACTTAGGTAGGAAATCAATACCTATATTAATTTATTAACATTGCAGATAATTTAAAACAAATTCATTTCCCAAAATGGCACCATAATAGAGTAAATTTATTCAACCACGGCATATTTAAAACAATTTTTCCGAGTCAGAAATTTATGTACAAACAAAAAAAAAACTTAAAATTATAAATATAATATTTTTCGTCAATATCCTGTTACTGAATTATATATTTTGCTGCGATTGAACACGCCCACGTAAAATACAGACACATCACAAAAGTGGTAACAATGATAAGCAATACTTAATACCATAAATATTACTTTTTATCTTGTCGGCAGCACTGTAAAATTAATAAAAATAATTAAAAACCTATTTTAATTTTATTTAGTTTTTGTCGTGTTATACAAGATTAATTATGTAAAGGAATACAGCTTTGCGAAAACAATTTTTGAACACAATAAAAAGTGGAATATTGGAAAAGGGTTATTGTAGAAAATATTGAATGTTGAAAGAAAAAATTAGCAGCTCTGGAATATAAAACTGTATCACAAAACGCCCTTTTCGCCTCAAAAAAAAAAAATCACAATACTATATTATTAATTATTCATTAGTCGATAGTTTTCTTTTTTTAATTTAATTTTTTCTTCTAAAAAATGTAAAGAAAATTGTCTAAGTCCTTTATCAATAATCGTTATTAGTAATAATTATATTTCATGAATTATAATTATTATTTTCATATATTCATAATATAATTTATATTATATTATGCAATGATAGGCTTGACTGGCAAAGGCCTTTATTTAATATATTATTATTATTATATAAACAACTGCCATTTTTATTTCTGCAATAATCGATTGCTTCAGGCGGGCATCCGGAACAAATAGCAGGGAGGCTGACCCGACTGAATACGCATTTAAAAATTATATTAGTAATGCACTATGGGTTTGATTTTCGCCATATCTTTTTACAAATCGCCCATTTGCCCGCGTATCGGGCGCTGCGCAGACTCAGGCCAGATAAAAATCACTGCTGCCAACTTCACCACAACGCTGAACGATAATTAAATTTAATTATTTGAAAAGCACTACACATTACTAAAAATAACATATTTATATAAAAAAAAATTACATTATTAATATTAAGCAACAACCTCTCCTAACGTTCATAAAAATGCTACTGATCGATTTCAATACGTCTACCAAAATACACTTAAAATTGCCCTTTTTATACTCGCCTATGATTACTTCATAACTTATAAAAAAAAAATTAAAAAAAAAAAAACTTCGTTAGCCTTATATATATTAGTAACTTCTTTGTATACTAGACCGAAAGGAGTGACTTCCACGTCTGTATTCCACAATTTCCAACTACAAAATTTATGATCTAATAAGAGAAGCCATATTTCCTATGACAATGTTTGCAACATTTAACCACTCGATTGCCACTAGTTAATATCACATAACACCCACACACCGTCGGGGCATGCAATTGGCAACCAAGCGGTTAAAACATGATTAGTTGACACTCCTATTAAAGACAGGCTAGACTATTTGTTTTGCGCCTTCGATGAAATAGCTTCATAAGCTGTTTCAATGTTTTTTAAAGCAAATTTTTGTAGCTGTTGTCCCCAGAAATATCCCAAAATGTTGACTAAACGGAAATAAAGGGAAATTTATTTAACTTGCATAACATGCATGCAAATTTGTTATGTTTAAAAATGTTGCATAAGCAAGCCAATTTCTGTACTATTGTAATTAATTAATGTATGTAATCATGCGTAAAAGTATACTCAATATGGACAAAAGTTAAAAACGAGTCTTTAAATAGAAATGAATCAAATTATCTGGACATTTATTACAGTATAGTTAAATAATAATTCTTTTCAATTAATTTAATATATTAGATGTTACCAATAAACAATCAACAGTTAATTGTAACCCAAGATCTGGTCGAATTGTTAGGTCATTGCTGTAAATTAAGTTAAATTTGTCAATTTTGTGATTTTGGTAATCGTATCGATAGATCAGTAACAAAATTCTTTCGTACATTATTATGTTCATTTTATGACTGAAAGCCATTATTTCAAGCTTATTGAATTTGGAAACACATTTTAGATGATGGCTCTCCACGGATTTTCTTTTGGTTCTCGATTTTCCACAGTGGCGTCTGATTTGAAGCCATTTGGCTTTACATTCTCATTAGGCGACTTTACTCCTTGAAGAATTTTTTATCATCATCCAATGATGTAAATTATGAAAGCCATGAATAAGGTACAGTACAACCTCTTCAAAAACGTAATATTAAACTGGTTTAAAACACGTGCTAAGAATCTATCATGTTTATTGACTGCCTTTTTTGATACGCAGCCAAACTCTGACGTCCACAGCAATCTACCAGCACCATGAGTTTGATGATCAAAGGGTTGTGAAGTGTGTTAATCAGCCATTGTATTTCTATCACATAATAATGCAATGGTTTCGGTGGGCGGAATGAGAGTTGTATATGTTTAGATGGGAGTGCGAGATATGTAGGATTAGCGGTTAGCGGTTACTAGTGACTCTTTGCGGCTTCCTTGGCGGCCATTATGAGAGGTGTGAGACTTGCCAGTGGCCTTGCTAGCTTCAGAAACGGATGCTGCAAACATAAAATTGAACATTATAATCACAAAGTGATAAACCTTAACAATGTTTTAAGATGTCACAACTCAAAACTTATAAAGTATTTATAAAATTAACAATGAAGTCATTTTAGAGATTCCTAACATTGAGAACAAGATTTTTAACAAATATATCAAGGAATTCCATAAAAACTTCATGAATGTTAAGATTTAGAATTAAAATACTCGACAAGAACTTTTTTCAGATTCACTTACTGCTAATGCATAATTCATAGCAATTTTTGCAATATCAATTTTATCTTTATGAACTTTATTTAAAATTTGTCAATGTTTTAACCAGCATTGAGTTGAATTGTGATGCAATAAGACAAGTTACCTTAAGAAGATCATGCGCAGGCGCCCTGGCATCCACTTCCACTTCCAAACACTTATCAAGAAAGTCTCTGAAGGCGGAGCTCAGCCTCTCCCTCTCCCGCACCTCCGGCTTGCCATTGGTGGCTATAAGGTAGAGCGCTCTGAGGGGGTTCTCATTCAGGTACGGGGGTTCCCCCTCAATCATCTCTATAGCCATAATACCCAAAGACCACACATCAACCTGCAAGTATAAATTCATACATTAATATAATACTTTGGTACTATGGTTCTTCAGGACTTAAGTTTAGACAGTTTTCATTTAACTCAAACACATTATCGAAATCAAATATCATAATTACTGGCTGTATTCAATCTAGATCAAGCATATCAAACTCATGGCCCACAATGAGATATTTTGGCAGCCCAGTCAATATAACAAACAGTATGTAAGAAACTTTTATATTAAAAAATCAAAACTTTAATTTTTAATATTTATTTATATATATTATTTAATATTTTAATATCATAATTATTATCATATTAATGAACTATCGGTATGAGCAATAATTTTCAACTGTGTAATTTAAAGTAAATGATAGGTGTAACAAAAAATATGTGAACACATTTACCTTTGGTCCGTACTGTTTCCTAGTAACAACCTCAGGAGCCATCCAATATGGAGTGCCCACCATGGTCGTTCTTTTCGACTGCTCCGGTGAAATTTGCGCACAGAAACCAAAATCGGCTGCAAACAAATTTAATTTTTGTTTAAAATTATAGTAAAACCTCCATGATTTTTATCAATTTTTATGCTATGTCCCCCCCAAAAGTAGAACATATAGATCTACGCAGCGTGAAGATGTCTACTGGGGAAATGTATCTCCATCTCCACAATGTGAAGACGTGTTTTGACAGCTGTTCATTTGGCATAAACTGTTGGTTAAATTAGGTTGAAAAATGTCTAGTTGAGTATTTGGATTTGAAACCTTCCAAATTTTTTGAAAGAGGCATTAAAATATTATTAGGAAGATGGAAAAAAGTTGTATCTAATGGAAGAACTATAACTTTTTGATTAACAAACAACATTTTTGCATGATATACTTAATATCACTGATTTTTAAAACATTTCTTAAACAGACTTTCAAAATGTTAACTAAATTTTAAAATCAAGAGTTAAATATAAATTCGATAGGTATTGAGAGACACTTACTCAGTTTAACACTGCCATCTAAGCCTAAAAGAATATTATCACTTTTAATATCCCTATGAATAACGTGGTTGGCGTGCAGGAACCTCAGTGCCTGTAGCACCTCCCGGCACACAGCGGCTATCTGGCCCTCATCCATACAAGTCTCCGTCACGACATCTGTTAAGGATCCACCCGCAAGGTACTCCATGACTACCCACAGTTCCTGTAAATGGCAAACAATTGTTAATAGTCTTCTTACATTCAAAACTTAAACTCAGGAGAAATCTCACCATGAGCAAAAGAGGACTCTTAGGCCACGAGTACGATAAGAGTAGATATCATCAGTGATATTGAAAAAATGGGAATAGGGACCATAGGGATACCGCTAGAAAAGGGTGACCCTCAAAATTAGATAATAAAGTTGGTGGTGGAACCGGATACCTTGTCAAACAATCGAAAAATTATCGACCAAGATTCGTTATCTATGGTCTCGACACTCCAGGATCATTATTGTCACATAGACAAATTTCACAAAGTGTGAAGCTACTTTAGCTACTCATGACACTGACATCTTGATCATTTACGAATGAATAAAAATAATACCAGAAATTCCCAACAAACTTCATAATTTGGAGATTAAAATTACTATTACTATATATAGTCATTTCCATTTGGAGGGAAAATGAGCCGAACTCATTTTAATTAGTCACTAAGCTAAAACCATAGAGTGAGAGTGAGTTTACCTCCGAGACGAGATAACTGTCAAGATAGTTGACCACATTGTTGTGCTTATTCTCCCGCATGACAAGAATCTCATTGATGATGAGTTCCTTTTTGGGCTGCTGACCCAAGTTCATCTGCTTAATGGCCACCTCCATGCCTGTGGACGTCTCGATCGCTGTATAAACAGTTCCCGATGCCCTGTGAGAAAAACAAACATATTTCTTATTACTTATTTCTGAATAACTTCAAACTTACCATTGAATTTTGAATTAAGAAATACATAAAAAAAAATTATCATCATCATGGCTACTATTTAGTAAGACACTTTTTTTTTTAATGTCTGCTCCGAAAGTGGAGCATATGAATATAGACAGTGAGAAGATATCCTCTCGGCTGCTGGAGAGACTAAACTAATAAGACAGTTACAATATAGAAAATATTTCCAACCTATTGTAGGTAACAAATATCGATAAGATTGTTAACATTTAGCTTGTCAGGTGTACTATCCAATTTATAGTAAAATAGTTTTCTGACTAGTGTTTCTTATTTAAAGATGAAAAAGTAAATTTTTAAATCAACCACCCCGGCAAGAAGTAACGTGAAACTGAAGAATGAAAGAAAGTGTCTATTACCCTTGTCCAATTTTTTCCATCTTGGTATACTTTCGATTAGGATCACCTACACTGACGATGGTTCTCAATTTGTCCAGAATCTCTTCATCAGACATCTTCTTCTTTCTTTGTGCGGCAGCTCTGAAATAGAGACAAATATTGCATAAGACAACCTATAATCTCAATTTTTCTTTACTCATATATATTTTTACAAAATACTATATATGGGCACTAGACGGTGCCCCTCAAAATCATCTTGGGAGCCACATATTTAAAAGCCAATGTGCCAATAGTCTCTACCCACACAAATGACCTTAAAATTCAGTAGACTCTTTTGAGACATTCTTCACATGCAGTCTAGCCAGGTCCAATACAATAATTTTGATACTCATATTCGTATAAGACACAAACCTTGAATCCTGATGAGGGGTTGTAGTGTTGGCCGTGGCCCCATTGGTGGGCTGCGGCGAGGTGGGAGGAGGGGTGGGCGATGGGACAATTTTACTGCCGCTTTTTTCGTGCAGTAATGCTTGCTGTGGACATGCCACCGGAGACACTTGGCCAATGCTATTATTATTATTCACAGCCACCTAAAAATCACGATTGATGTTATACAAGCCATAAATAATAAGGATCAATATTGTGGCTTAATCACGCGAGGAGCTCTATTGCCTCTGGTTCCATATGCAAAATTTATCATATTTTTGGTGACCAAGTTTATTCAGTGAAGTTTGGATCTCGCTACATTGTGCGATAAATCTGGCACATTCAAAGGCAGGCATTTAAGAGTCGAAAGTGAAGAAAAACTGTAGATACTGAGTACTGCTACAATATTTGAAAAAGTAATTTAACATAAACATGAGTGTTCTAATATACTAAAAACATCACCTGTGGTCCAGGAGAGGTACTAATTTGTTGCGGGATTGGCGGGGCGTGTCTGGGACTCTGGCCTCCGCTAACGGCACTCGGGGGAATACTTTCTTCTTCTATTGGTTTGGTATACTGAAAGATATAATACAATCAATTTAATGGCAGAGTAAAGCAAAGCGCGCACATGAATAGGTGTGCACCAATATATAAGTAATTCCCAGTTTGATTTGATCCATTAGAGTGAAGTCTTCATAAGGCAAGACATTTTTTACAGACCATTTTTTTTTCATTTCGTCAAATTTGAAAACTTAGTAGTGAAAGCTACTTTGATTGCTACTCCATGAAAAAACACTTCTATCGTCAAAAAATACAGTCTATGAGGATACATTATACCAAGAATAACATGGTGCTTTTTATATTTTTTAAATTAACCCTTTCAAGAGTGAGTTTTTTCACAATGTACTTAATTTTGATACATGTCGACAGATAAAACATATAGGAAGATTATAATCACTGTATTATTAATCAAAATGTGTTTCCTTTAAATGGAGACATGGAGGAATTACCGAAAGGTATGACTGTCATCTTTCAAATAGTTGCGTAATCAAATAGAAGAAAGACTATTGCACTCGAAGGCAAAATAATTGTTCTAACTAAGAACTAGAAATCAATCCAATTGTCCACTATCAATTCTGCTGTCTTCGTATGTCACTTGATAAAAGTAAATTCATTTTATAAATTAGATACTCACAATACTCTTGGTGCGGTCAGGCCTGGAGGGGGGAGGAGGTGGCGGGGGGTCTGGATGCTGTTCTGAGTCGGTGGGTGTACTGCTACTCGGACTGCTCGAAGACACCCTCGACAAGGATGATCCTGGATACACAATATTACAACCACCATCGAAAACATTTAAAAAAGCACCATTTGAAGAATTTTCATATTCTTATATTGAATAATTTACTTAAAATTAAAATTTCCATAGACCGTTTACTTCAACAAAACCTGCAGTGATAATAATAAAATGAGGAAGGAAAGTCCAACATTCTGGTAGGGAACAGAAGATGTTGGTCAAGAATTTTCCAGCCAAAGAGTACGACTATCATTTGCTCAAAGTATCAAATTGGAAAATAGTCACAAAAATATTGCTTGAAACTGAAACCTATCCTGAGTTTAGATAACAAGTGAAATATGTAAGATTTCTCTCACCAGAGTGGGTGGTGTGATGCACATGGGCGTGCGTCATGTACTTGGAGAGGGGAGGCTGATTGCTGCTGGCATCATACCACTTGAGGACATCCAATACAGCCTGCGGGTTGCTCTTCTGCTCCTGCTTGCTGATGTTGGATGACATCAGTAATCGTGCCCATGCCTCTGGCATTCCCTGCAACAAAAAAAAATAATACTCATGTTTTAAAATTCAACAGCGATGACATTGAATGAATCTCGGATCAATGAGGATCTTGCAATCTAGGAATATTTTTTTTATTTTTTAATACTGTTCCCACAATTTTTTTATTTACCACATTTTTCATATTATATATTGAATTGGTATATTATATTAAAAGATACCGCTTAAATTTGGGATACTTTTTCAAATAAGAGAAATAGGTTTAAACATCAATTAGAAAGGTCACAGTTAACAAAATTTATTTTATTTTAGAAAACGGAAAATCAATATACGAAACACCTACGAAAAACAGCATAAAAATAATATGCAAGTAACAGAAATATGTAATACAAGTTTTATAGGTTTCACAATGTATGTTTCCAAGGTTTAAAAAGATTGATTTGGCCCCAAAATCACGCTGGTGAATTTAGATAATTTTTATCGCATTAAGCGTTAAAATATACAAACTCTCAGCCACCGAGTGTTTCAAAATGCTTTGTCATCAGTAATTTTATGAAACAACTCCAGCTATAGATTTCATATTTTACTGAATCTATAGATAATATGTGATAATTTCTAGGAGCATAAGCTTTGAGAACAGATGCCTGCGGCTGATTCCGGGATACAGCAAAGAAGATAAGATTGTGGTCGATCAAGGCACTAATTACCAATAAAATGAAGTTGCAATGCTAGAGTTGGTTCAGCCACATATTACAGATGCCTAGAAAGGCATTTAACCTGACTTGCCAATTCTGCAAGCCAACCGATTTTTGGCGTCCTGGAAAGCCACTAAATACTATTTATAGAATGTAGTCCGCGGAATTACAGGATGCAGGTATGACCTGGGTGGGCGTAAGAATACTGACGAGCTACAGGGATTCTTGGAGGCAGCTTGTGGTGTTGATATTATGCTCCATTTAGGGAACAGGTATGAAAGAACGTGGAATATCTTGAGGGAGAAAAAAATTTACGCCAAGGTTATGTACATGGTTAAAAATTATTAGAAACATATCTGTTACGTATGTTACTGGTTGAGTGTATAATTTAAAATGTTGAATAATTTGGAACTCTACTATGCATGCAGACTTGACATTACTTCCTATAACATCAACCAATTCCAAGTGTGCAAGATGATAGTGAAACTTAAAGCATGTTCAATTTTCTTAAAAAAAAGAATAAAATCTTTTACGTATACAATAGTAAACATTTAGTGAGAGAGACATTCTATTATTTTGTGCTACAATATGCATTACACTATTATAAAAAAAAAAATGTAGAGTGTTTATCACATTCTAGTCTATGCCATTTTGAAAAGAATATATTCAATAAAACAATAGTGGGAATTTTATGATAATATATTTAAAACATGCATTTTCAAAATTTTCATTTAGTTTCAAAACTATGACAGTTTTGCGCAAAGGTTTTGCTTGCAATTTGACTCTTCAAATGCGCATTTGACACTCCCCACATGACATGCTGTATCTATTTACCTCTTTTTTAACATTTATTTTATATTAATAATATTTAATATGCCATTATATTGGTTTTCAGTTGAAATAATACCCAATAAATTACAGAGTGACTGATCGATAATTAAAAATTTCCCCTTATGGGCTCTTACAGATTAACACAAAAACACTGCTGTTCTCTAGATTTCCCTCCAATTGGAAAATTCTGAGTCGGGTTGGAATAAATCATACTTTTGATTGTGAAGTGTATTACTGAAGTATAAGAAATGGTTGGGACACATGCCTTGAATACCTCTAGAAAACCTAAAACATGCTTGTTTCTTCTCCAACCGGTGGGATCCCGGCATCCTGAAAGATGTCGAGTTTGATGGATAGGTAAGATAATAGGATATACTACAATAGTATAATAAAATAAATATGTTCTACAGTAAAACGGCTATAAGAAGCGTTACTTACTGTGAGTGGCAGCTTGAAACAAAAAAATACGACACAAAAGCTGAATATAATAATATAACAATACAACAATAATGATACAGATATACTTAAATAATGTATTCTTATCAATACAAAAATTAGAATCAAAAGAAATAAACAATAACATAATATCATTTAGCCGAAATAAACCTTTTATAAGGTTTCAGCTGGCTTAAATAAAAATAAAAAAAATACATAATATAACATTTGATAAGTATTTAAATCGATAAATAATAAATAAAATTGGCATTTAGTTCAAATATGTTGTATTTATTGGTGACTGTATTAGAATCAATGTAGTAATGGAGAAGTAACTGTGGACTTGGAACGAGTTTTTTTTAACCATATCCGCTCCGAAAGTGGAGTATATGGATATACACAATGTGAAGACATGTCTGGTCAAATTATTTTTCATGAGAATTGGCTGTCAAAAAATTGATCAACCGAATGAACATCCAGTCCTGCTTTTTCAGATTTTTTTAAAATCTAGCAGATGTGGGAAACCAACCTGCATTACCATGTTACAAGGCACGCACGCTAACCTCTTGGACACCAAGGAAACTATAATAGATTTCAAACTAAAAACCTTCATACCGGCTGAAGACTCCGAAAAGCAAAACCCAGTCCTCATAATCATATTATTGAAAATATTATCCAAAGAATACAGTGGTGATAAGAATGACAATGTTCATCTTCTAGGGATTAAAAAAAACCTTCAAAGGGATTCCATCTCACTGATAGCATCACTTCTGATCAATTTGCAAGCGGGAACAATGTTTTAACTAAAAAAATTCAAAGGCACATAGCATTACACCCACTCAATCAAGAACAATCTGTAGCTGAGGAAGCATAAAAATGAAAACCACAAATTTAAAAAAAACCAGTTAATGATCACAACTCGAAGTTAATAATCACGTTTGTAGAGAGATAAGAGTCCTATCACAAAAGAATAAAGAAATACTGGATTGCATTCGGATGTAACAACCATAACATCTTAAAAGCGGAAGGATTTACATGGACTCACATCTTTATGGCTCAACTCGATGCAAATCTTTCTGCCTCGAACTTCACTTCTATACTGCAGTGTTAAATCTCATAACAAGTCTTCACATAGTCAGAGTTCAGCGGCTAATCCTACATTTCTCTTTTTGTGATTGGCGTAATTTCAGCATCCTGGAACTGTTGGGTACCATCCACAGGCATGACCTGGGAAGATGCGAACCAACCAACAGGTGATAGAGAATCCTAGAGGCATCATGTAATGGCAACATGCTCTGCATAGAGAGCAGATATGGCAAGGAGAGAATACTATCAATTGACTGTATTTTAAGTAGCTTCAACCAATCAGCTCAATGACATTGATGTCGACATAACTGATGCATAATAGAATCTATGAAAGGCTCTACCTCTTCATATCGGGTATCACTTTTATGAATTCTACAGTTTAATGTGGAGACTGATGCACCATTCAATCATCACAACTCATGCACTGATAGATACATGTGTCGTCTATATCAGGACCAGAGAACTATAATACAATACCATATCATTCTAAGCTCTTTTAATCGGCAAGCGCTTCAATGCTTAAAATGCCATGCAGAAATCTTACCATATAAAATAACACTATCTAGTGCCTAATCACTTTAAAAATCATGCAACGATATCGGAGTTAGAAAGGACACAAGTTTATAATTCCTTACAACGGCCACACTACCTAGCCTGCCTCTTCTTATGACTGATAATTCCAGCATCTTGGAAAATTATTACCTGCTATAGGATGTATTCTGCAGAATTAAAGGATGCTGACATAATCAGCGTGAAGAAAAAAATGTTTGGCGGATGACAAGAAACACTGAACGCGCGGTGTCCATATATGTACTAAATTTTTCTACAAAAAGAAGAAAGTGCCCGATACTGTAGATTTAATATACAGTCTGAATTACATAGAAGATGACAGTATCATGAAATATTTCCAGACATAAATCCTTTCTCTAGCTAGATATCAACTTCACTTCTATTCCAAAAGCGAACACATGTAAGCACAATTGTGTGAATCCAAGACAAGAGCTACGATGTTTTATATATTTCTCCCTTCAATTTGAACTTTACACAGAATAATAAAGTTATTTAATCATGCTGATACCGAGGATTTGTTTGAAGTACCAATATTTCACGTTTTCCACAAGCATATAAATTATGAATCGCAGATATAGCATTCAGAAAAACATAAGAGCACCAAAAACCTGAGATATAAACTAACTTCTTACATGAAAGACACAAAAGTCGGTTCGTTCCCACAAATACTAATAACACAGATATTTCTATATAAGATTGAATGAAATCAATCATTCTAGAGAAAGCATCCTTGAAAATTATTACTGACCGATCAGATCAAAAATACAATACTAGGATTAGTTTGCTTTGCAACACAACATTGTTAATGGGATAAAGAATTTTGATTTTATACAACAATAATCCTGCTGATGACAAAAAACATCCACAAGATGATCAGTACATAATTCGGCACTATTCAACACTTGCTAGTATGACAATAGCTGTACACCAAGATATCGCTGAGAATATAGGACTCATAGACGAAACAATATCGTACTGCAATTAAATGCAAGTTCTCTGTATTAGAAGATGGTTGCTATTAACTGCGCTGAGATTGATCGATCCATTCTCAATGAATGCATCGATCTGTTTAATCAACTCGTTACAGCAATGGAATTATCCCACTATTGGAGGAATTAAGGGCACTAGAACTATACACGGGAGTAATCCAGAATCGAGAGAATAACTCTTGACAATCATCTGACATCACTAGATAATTTTTGGTGCAATAGGTGCTCGACAACAGCCTTGTTACGGTGAGAAAAACCACAAGAAAGCGGAAAAAGAAGAAATAATTATTAAGGTATTATTTATTTATCAATGTACAAAGAGTGGTTTCAATTATTTAATATTTTTCATTCGGAATTCAACCAATCTATGTTATAAAAATGCAAATATTTTGATTGAATAGACTGTGGCTTAAGAATTTGTGGCTATGATACTTCATCAAAATATTTGATACAATTTAAATAATTGCTGCTGAGCCTATAAACCATAATAATTCATTTAAATATTTCAACTAAAATATAATTGATTTCATTTTTTAAATTGACACAATTTCATAAATATTGTGCTTTGCTATAGATTATCTAAATGCATTACAAGATAATTTTCTCGAGGCTAAAAACTAAATATTAACGTGCACAAATCTCCCACGGAACGTCCAGCAGATTCCTCATTTTTTTCCAATGCAATCACAAGCCTGAAAAATAACTTCACTATGCATAGTATCGTCCGCAACGGCACAGTCTGTGGTCTCAAAAATGTCTCATATTTGTACCTCTCTCCACAAATTCTCAAATTATGATTCAGGAAAATACCAAAACTCAAAATAAATTATATATCAAGCCAATGCCGTAACGAAAAAAGAAACTCAAGTCACGAAGCGCACAATACATTCGGAAAGATTTCGGGCGAACTGTAAACTTACTGTGAATTCTCCGGTGACAGAATCGAAGCCAACGTGGACGGTATGCTCGAAGTTGGTGGGGTAGCCGATGTTGGGCTTGGATGTCTCATGCGAGGAGGCACTCTTCGAGCCTTTCATTTTGGCTTTCAGGGTTTTTTTCTTACGATCACCACCCTCCTCCGGCTCTGAAAACACGATTTATAAAAATTTACAAATGCTACATACTTTCAAGAATAGTTTCTAACCTTTCTTATGATACAGAATATTGATATTTGTACAAATCACTCCTATATATATAATTTATGCAGTTTCCACCATAAAATCATGTTGAAAAACTATATTACAATTTCATATCGATAAAGAGATAAAATTCAATCGTTCAGTCTCTAAATACATTTTTCAAGGTAATTTCTACATCCCTTGTCACTTTGAGCCTTATTGTTCAGAAGCTGATGATAAGAACTCAAAAATTCATTTCCAGTCCATCAGAGCTCTGCCTTAAAGCTTCAAGCTATCTTTCTGAATAGCGCATTAGAGCAAAGCTTGGAGCAAGAACATGGAGCATTAAAACAATGAGGTCTGACCCGGAGCAGGAGTGAAGCCGGGACACGGAATGTGTTTTTTTTGTTATTTTGATCTACTCATTACTTTATGGAATTAGCTGGAAGGAAAGAACTGTTGTTAAAAAAAAAACTGCGATGAGGTGAAGAGCTTCAGATTTCTTGGAAAGGTTAAACTAAACAACAATAACTCTTCAGGCGTCCAATATAAATTCGTGTTTTTATGAAATTATGAAAGGTGACATACACTTTTCTAAAACACACATTGTCTTGCCAGAGTGTATGTGCATCCAAGTCATAGAATTTTACTAAGCTTATAGGGGGAAATAAAAGCAAAAGAAGGACTTTTAAATATTTCAGAACAAAAAAATTTTAACACAGGAATTTCAAATCACAGCAAATAAATACAGATTCAAGCAGAGGATAATGATTTTGAAATAGTGTTGGATAGATGTGAAAAACGAGCTTCTGCAACACACAGCTTAAACAAGGAAGATTTTAAATAACAAATTCGGAAGGATTGTAATATGATAGAGGGCATGGGTAGGCTCAAAGTAAAGCTGGTGTTTGAAGTTATTAACGCTTACCCATAATGGATTCAAGCTGAATATTGAGTTGCATCAAGTTATCCACTACTTGAGTGAGTGTTGAGCAACTACGAGTGCTGAATTTATTTTTAAGCACAAACAGGAGGCAAACGATGAAAGATGATTTGCTGTGGGCCATTTATTGTTTTAAATCAATAATGACGATGAATAAAGTTAGTTTTAAAGCTTTCTTTTTAACATTTGTGGACATGTATGTAACAACTACCAAAGCATCATTCTTCTCAGCATTCCAGGTAAGGTTTTGGTTTTGTCGAGAGTAAGGGGTCCCATGATGCAGATTCTGAGAAAGTCTGGAAGGTCCTGTACGGACCAAATAAATAATCTGGGGAGTCTTTTCTAATAAACCCTAGAGTTCAACACCGCTCTAGCATGTTGTTTTGTGGATTATGAGACATATATAGGATACTACCCAAAATCGGGGCCATGAACAAAGTCCTGCACAAGGATAGTGAATATTGTGTGAGAATCAGCAACACAAAAACCAAATAGTTTGGAGTCTCAACTGGGGTCAGGCGTTCTTACTTTGTTCCTTTACTCAATAACTTTTGTCTTCAGGCTTTGGAGGTCAATTACACTTGACTGAAGTATAGCTGAGTCACCTACCATGATAGTATGAAAACTTGAATATACTGATGCTGTCGTACTGGAGAAATGTCATAGGTATCCAGAATATTTTTGACAAGTTGCAAGACCAATTTGATGAGCAATTACGCCATCCATCACTATTGGCCAGAGCCACGTATACCTCAGTGCAGGCCATACAGGTGTCGCAGAGGCACTCAGTTGAGATTATTTGGCGCATGCATATTGCCGGTGCTGCTATAGTGAAACATGGCACCTAACAAAGACTCGTATACTCAAAAAATAGTAGATTGAGCTTTGAAAACAGATGCCTGAATAGAATAGATAAGATGGTTTGACTGAATGCAAAAATTAATAATTTTCCTACCATTGGCTAAACTATTGCCCGAGGCATCACTATGTGTACATAGCAACACTGTAATTCTTTCTTTGACATTTTTCCACCATAACAAGACTCGCCCTTTAAAATGAGAGTTCTAGTTTAAGAGCAGTTGAAGAACAGAAGAAAAGGCCTATAAATCAAAATGATAGATTGCGGTAATATTTGTGACAAGATCATAATAAGTAATAGATCGGGGAACTATGAATGCGGGATTATTAACAGTGGTTCTTAATGGTGTTTGAAGAGGACTATAAATTAGGAATGATAACATGAAGGAAAACAATAAATGCGTAAACAATAAATAGGGATTTCACTGTAGTTACCACTGCCGAGCATTCTTTCACTAGGGACTGATTTTAGGCGAAATGAAATAATATGTACTGTTTGTTATTGTGTTTTAGTAAGTTATGTGTACCTTTAGGTAGCGGTCTCATGTCAACGGGGGGCGCAGAATCCGCTCTGTCGGCCCCCCGGTTGCTCGTGAGGCGGACGGGGGGCGCCGGAGGCTTCTCTTCGTCGCTCGACATCTTCCGACCCGCTTAAGACACCGAGGCAAACACTGAAACCAAACAACGTACGGGTCACCGACTTTCGACAAATATCGCCACAGCGGATGTCGCGATTTAAGGTATCTCGCACTCAGAATAATACTTGATGCCCTTAAATGGGCGCGTATGTGACATGTATAATTATTGCAGCGGACGCGCCCCGACTCTGGCTATGCGTCAAGGAATATTCCGACATTGCAGTCAGTCGCTAATTCTGACATTTCCTGGCCGAACTATTTTATACTCACATAAGAAATATACGTGATATATCACTGAGAATCACTATAAAATACGTATGTCCATGTTAAAATTGCAACAATTCATGCTAGTACTCATCACTTATCAGAAGAAATGTAAGAATTCACTCTCAAAAAAACTCAGATAACAGTGACTAACCGCCATTGCGTGATATTGACAGAATAATTTATCAAAGTAAACGTGCGATACGGCCGTCACTCTCTTTTGCGTAGATTAAAGAGAGACATTAGCAAACACGTAGGCTTTTTGGTTATTGTTATGAATTACAACCCCCACACACCCAGTGAAAAAGCCTAAAAACAGCCTGCAATGTGTCAAAATGATGAACATGTATAACATAACGCTTTTTATTTTTTTATGACATTGAGACAAAAATAAACTGTCTGCGATCGGAATCTGGATTTTTACTTATTAGACTCGCCGTCATAAATTTGATTCAGGAAAGCGGCGACTTGATAAAATAAATTTAAAAAAACTTCTCAGTAAAACCGGATGTGAATTTAAAATAAAATAATAATATCAAGGCGAATGAATTCTGAATGGAGAATAGCGTAGGCGAGACTTGACGATTTTGTAATACATTAGCATTTGGCATACCATCCCATTCATCCCACAAAAATATAATTGTATTTTATTATTTATGTTTCAAAACTGTTTATAAAAATTTCATCAAATCTTTACTTAACGCCGTCTTTATAAGCGGGAAATACAGCGAACTCAGTATTGGTTATGATTAGGCATTGTAAAAACGTTTTAAATATGTGTAGAGATTTATTCAAGTATAGTGGCGTAGCTACCGAGGAGCGGTTGGATCAGTCTGCTCCAGGCGCACAAGGGGTGCGCCAATATTTGTTTAGTTAGTGTAAGATCTAAAATAACGAAGAACCATAATTTCTGGAAGGAGGTAAAAAGTAGCGTGAGAGCTAAAAAAGGATTTCGCCCCTGATAGGAAGAGACTATAAGGTGCGCTACGTTTTTACTTGCTGCAGGGCGCTGAATACGTAACTATATTGTTGTTCAAATAATATGTATACAACGGTTTTAATCTTTAATGTTTGAATCTACAGAGTATATTTACTACATAATCTACCATATAATTTATAATGATAAGAATGAGGATGTTCAATTAAAAATACATATTCATTTTAAGAGGGCGAATGTGTTCATAATTGATTGAATTAAAATGTTTAGTTATACTACTTACACATACTATACATTCTAGCTAAACTTCAATTCAAATTTTCGTCATGAATTAACGACTGATTACAATCACCAAAGCGAAAGTATTATGAAAAGTACAGTTTATTCGATTCATCGTAATCGGTTTATTTACACGAACGCATGAAAATTCGCACGAATGCTTGATAACTGAACAAGATTATCGATTTCTTGGAATAAAAAATGAATTATATAAATAATAGCAGAGGCGTAGACGCTGAAAGTAGGTTGTTATTATAAAATAAATTACATTCATAAATGTTTTTGAAATAAACGAGGCTTGTTTTATTAAACCTACTTGGATTTTTCATATTTGATAGTTTATATAATGTAAAAATAGATTTAAAAAAATAAAACTGCGCGACCACTTAAAAGAGGAGCTACATGATTGTAGTTACATTATTATTATCAAGTGCCCATCTATGTAGTTTTATATGAAATGTTATCATTAAGCGCCGAAGAAATGTTTTTTTAATATCTTTACTTAAACTCGAATGGGAAAATAATTCAATAGCTTAATCCCCTAAAAAACTTAAGTTGTTTCAGTCAACTGAAAATAATTACGTTACACGTACGAACACACGTGAGTTTATTATGACAGTTGTACTCAACAGCCGTTCCAAAAATAGCGACTAATAAAAACAAAAAAGTAACAAGACCGAAAAAGTTATTTTGGTTCTATTTTCGAAATTTACAATCAAATATGGCGAGCATTATTTGACGTAATAATTTAGTTTTGAGATCAGTTGGATTCGAATTATTACAAAACTAACCTATCCCGATCTCAATAAATTAAAAAAACATATTATAAATATCAATATTTTGTTCCACAAACAAAAAAAAAATTATTCTTTTAAAAAACCAACCATTTTCCACATTGTAGTCGATGGTGCACATCCATTTATATATTTTCATGTATTTTTTTAGGTGATTGGTTGTTAACTATTCACCCAATATATTAGTCCTATAATTTAGTCCAATTTACAAGTGCTCACATTATATTACGCAAAACACGAGAGACAAATTCATACATACCTTCTTCTTTCTTCTCCATAGAAAAACATTATATCATACTAAAAAAAAAGTAGCCACTCTATTATAAACCATCCTTTCATAAAAATGGGTCAATGTATTTTTTTTTACCTAACTGGAGGTAGCATTAAGGGTTACTAAAAATGCTATTGTCCATCGAATAAATTTGATGACTGATTTCTAACTACTGAACCTAATACTTTTCCATGAATAAATGAGTTTAAATAAACTGTGGAAATAATGTAAAAACTGGATAATGGCATTTTTGCTTTTAATCTTGTCATATATTATTTAATTTTAGAAAATCTATTTTTAATATATAAATATAATATTTTTAATGAATAAATATATTTTTAATTGTCATTGATGTCATCTATAATTATTATGTTCTCGGCTACAGTTGTGAAACACTTTTGGTATTGTGAATATTTTACAATTAAATTATTGACAAATATACAATATGGCAATTATAACTGAAAAATGACAATTTTATAAAAATGAACAATTTTTATGTCAACATTAGTTCATTGTTGAATAAGCTATATGTGGTAATCAACTATGTGACTAGTGGAAAGCGCGTACACTAGGAACTAAAGGTCGCAGACTTAAGTCTCATACTTATACATAGAAAATTGACATGTCATCAATTAATATTTGGAAGAAAGATTTGGATGCTTGATGAACTGAGCGATTCAATAACTTATTATATATACCTCAAGAAATTCATATCGAGTCAAAAAATGCATTTTAATGCAAATAGTCAGCGTTTTCTATCATTATACAATATGAGTATATCAGTACCGTAATGTAGAGCAAGACTGGATATTCATTCGGTAGAGCGATTGTCTGACAATCAATTTTCATGACAAATAATCTGTCAAGACACATTGCCGAGATCCATATATTTCACTTACGGAGTAGATATCTTCCCACTATTTGGGAGCAAACATAGTATAAAAAAACATGAATCTCTACTATACAGTTATTTAATTAATATTTTTGACTGATGGTGTTTGATTTTAAATTCTAAATTATTTATAATGGCATTTTTTATGCAAATTGATTTTTTTCATCTTAACAGATTAAGACCCGGGGACTCATATGTGAGTCTTTGAAAAACTTTGGTT
>JAGVSQ010002740.1:9200-23652 GCA_022683975.1 Rhyacophila evoluta | reverse complement strand
TAAATTGAAGTAGCTATAAATAAATTTATTTTAAGACCTGAAAGACACAATCACGTTATTCGACTGTATTACTGAAATTAAATTCAAAGTTATACAATCTCAACTTAATGTGAATATAAAATTTAAATAATCTTAATTTGTGTAAATATTTTTTTTACAAACTAGATGTACCCGGCCACGCATTACTGTGACTCAGTCTGGTTAAAAATAAAAAATGTTTCTACCCGTCACAAATATGACATCTATAAAATAAAAGGTATGCAAATGCAATATTGTGTGGAAATTTCAAAGTAATCGGTGAAGAATTTTTGGAGATTTAGTGTTTTGAACAAATAAACATTGAAATTTTTTTATATAGAAAATAGATGATACGGTAATAGATTTATTTGACGCCATTATTATCGACATTGTTTACACAAAAATCACTTTATATTAAAGAAAATATAAACTAGCTTTTAGTATTTTTGTCTATTTCATCTCGTGATACATTTTTTTTCTCTCAACGACAAAGAAAAATCCCGTAGCAAAAGAGATAATATTAACATTCATTTCGGTCAAATTTTTCTCTATTTCATATTCTCCGACATTTCATAAGATACAGCCAGGGCGAAGCCCGTTTCTTTATGTTTAAGTCATCCCTCTTTCCTTCTCAATCATTTTGCAAATGCAAATAATTGCATTTCGCAGCAAAGTGTAACACAAGAAGGGATGAGAAAAGAAAAGCCAACGAATAGATCGAAAAGCAAGACTCTAAAAGAAATTCAATGAACTTTAGTTTGTATACATTTTAAATACCATAGTAATATAAATAAATACTTAACAAAACTGTAACTATTTGATATTCTACGCGTTCGACTTTATGTTTTACTTATTACGAGGTTTACTTAGTGTAAAATTTTCAAAACATAATGTTTTCGTAAAATAACGTTATATATAAATAAGTTTTAAGTTCATGCACTTGTAAATTTTCGATGATGAAGTCGGCGAGTGTAAAAATATAAATATGGAAGTATATTTAAATTCAAAACATCAATTTATTATGTATCAAGTAAATGTTGACCGCAAATCGTCGCTTAAATAAACTTAACAGCGGAGAGAATTTTGTGTGATAAATACTCAAAGCTCGAGCGGCGTTTCATGTTTAAAAAAACTACGTAGGTGAAACAGCTTTGAACGTTTAAATTTAATACACTCATATAAAGAATATGGGATGAATTAAAGATATATTTTGAGTGTTCAGTGAAAATTTGATTAATTTTGCAGTTTTTAGGCAGTAATCATAACTAAATATGTGAAAATGATCTGTTTGTAAAACTATGTTATTACATTGTAACACGTGTTGTTACTAATAATAATCGCTGTTTATCATTACGTTCAGTTAACACCTTTCTAATTCGCACTCGTCAGTTCTCTGAGTGGCTTCAAAATAACTAGTTTTCCCGGAAAAGTCAAGGAACTGTCCACATTAGCGTGCTCCATTTAATTGTACCTGTATTACAAACTACAACTCAGGGGTCCCCGTCATTACCAGGTTGCAATTAAGAAACGCTCCAGGAATTTCAACCTCCATCATTTCACCCCTCTGCCACTCTCCCTCACACACCTGTATTTCTTACCTACCCCTCACGCTTCACGTTGTCTAGTGACGTAACTTAAAATTGCGAAATTAGTAGAAATACCTGTATTTTGGTTTTAAGTTTAAATTGGCGAAACAATTTTGCAACAAACTAGAAGGAGCTTGGAAAAACTAAGCTGTACATGTCAAACATAACAGTGAATTTATTAATTGTTATATGTGGAATGATAGTAAGAAGTATAAACCAAAAATTTGGATGGAAAAATACCATTGAAATAAAATTTGTGTTCAGAAATGTTAACAAATATATTACATGTAAATGTTAGAAAAGTTAACAAATACATGTAATTTTAAAAAGATGCTAGTTTATCGATATTTCGTAAAATTGGGACTTTGCTGTAATAAAATAAGCTTGATGGTAGTAATGATTTTCTTCTTATATCATTTTTTCTTCCAAAGTGAAGCATATGGATCTACACATTGTGAAGATATCCACTCCGGAAGTAGAAGAGTATATGGATCTCCGCAATGTGGGCACGGCTTGACAGATTATTTTTTACGAAAATTGTTTTTCAGACTATTGTTCAACCTAATAAGCAACCAGTCCTGTATTTTTGGATTTTAAAAATCCAACAGATGGGGAATCAAACCCGAATTTCTCAGATTGCTAGACGCGCACTCTACCAACTACGCTACCAGAGAGTCTTATGTTTACGAGAAGGGTAATGCTTTGTTTTTTCAATAGTATTTTAATAATTTAGCATACTTTCTTATGAAAACACTTATTAATATGTATTGCTGGATGTAATTCAAAATAATTTCACTTCTAATGAACTAGTTAATAAAATTTGCAGGTGGTATGATACAAATCAAATCTTACAAACTACTAAAAATTTTGTGTCACCATGTCATACTTTTTATTTTAATATTTTTTATTTAGTAAAATAATTTGAATCATTTAATTAGATTCACAACAGACGACCTTAAGCAGTAGGTTAAACAAAAAACTAAGCTTTTTGTACAGTTACAAGATAAAACATCGGCACACGAATTTAGACACTTTTGAATTATATTACTATGATATGAACCCATATAATGATGTGTCTTATTCAATAATAACTGCGCATAAAAACATTTTAAAGTTGTAGAAAAGAAAAAAAATGTTGTTTTCAAATTATACCAACGAAATTATCAATTCTAAATTAACAAAAAAAAAACGTTGCAAGTATAAAATTAAATGTTTCAGTAATTTATAGTATTAATAAATTAGGTCGAAACCATTATCAAACTCAAATCCAAACATATTTTTAATGTTGACAGTTTCCAGAATGTGGGTCAATATTAAATGAAATCTTGTTACAGCCTTGCTCTGAAGCTCAGAATGATTAAGAGGAAAAATTAATCCACTGTTTTATTTAGATCGACCTTAGTTGGTATACAGTTTTGTGATATGTACTTTACATATTTTTCAATTAAAATTTAAGCTGAAGTTTAATGAATTGACATCAATACTACGGGATATTACCCTTAACTTATTTTATAGAATAAACTTATTGTGAAAAACTCAATAATATTATTAAATTAAATGATAAATCTGAAAATATAATAATTTCAAAAATAACCAAATTGTCACCATATTATTAAGCCATACATGAGGAAAAATATTCCCATATGAGTGAATGATAAATTTTTGGAAAAGAGTTTTTAGATAAAAAATTAAAACATCCATGTGTATTGGAATTTTGCTTCGTTGAAATATCGGAAGACCTATGATTGAAAAAACCGTTTTTTGTAACGATATATTTCCTTTAGGAAATAATGCAAAATTAGCCGGAAGTTTAATCACAAAATTAATTATATATGAACATACAATACTTGTACATTAAAGCGAATTTAAGCAGATATAGCTTGAATAGAAATATACACATATTTTAAAAATATAGCGTTTGAAATGTTACTACAAAGATAGTATAATTAGTTTAAGTATAAACATAATTCACAAATATACTTATTTTGACATATTATTAGCCAATAGTCTAACTTTTTAATGGTAATAATTGGATTGTTAATGAAAGAAGTCTATAATTATTAATCAATATAATTTTAATATACCCTAGTAAAACAGTCAAATGATTATCGCTGAAGGTTCTAATAATGTGATTAATGTCTACAAGTGACAAGTGTATACAAAATTTGTTCTCTGCTTATTAGCTACTTAAATAGTAAACTCTAACATTTGATATCATTTGCAACTAGGTATGGCAAAGCACTAGTGTTGTGTCATCGCATCACATACAAATTTGTCTGAAGATCCGTATGCAACTTCTCAAGTAGTGGGTTGGGAAGCGAGAAAGACATTTCACTCACTGCTCTTCCTACACCTGGGATAATAATATATGCAAATTACTTTACCAAAGAGAGCTTCTGGGCCAAATACGAATTTCACAAATGGCGCAATTGTCTCAATACGAAACGAATTCGATACATTTATTTCTTATCGTGATTCTTGTACGTTATATAATAAAAAAAATAAACTGCAATTAAAATATACGTCAACAAGTTGATCGTAAGCCAACTCAAGAGAAAAGCACTATAGACAACGTTGTCAGATTAAAATAATTTTATTGACCCTTTCTTTTGTATATTTTGCTTAAAAAATAATAATAAAACGCATCAATATATTCTAGAATAAATAATTGACATAGTCAAATTTCATGAAAATAATGAATAATATTATATAAAATTTGTAATTTCAAATAGTTTTTCTTTTATTTATTTCGAATTCTTTAAATTCAAAATAATATACCATTATCTATTTACGGTCTTATAACTGATAATATTAAGATAAGGAATTATCTATAAAAGTGTCACATTTTTGATTTTAATAAATCATAAGTGAAAGTCACCGATATTTTATAATAAACATGCAACAAATTTATGAGATATCTCCAATAACTTCAGGTGAAATACTTTTGTTATTATATACATTTATCTTTTCGGCTACAAAAGTAATTATAATTTAAAATAAACATTTGCATATTAGATGTGTTGTATTCAAGTAAAACAAATGTTCTGCCAAAAGTGTCTGTCTTTCTCAGGGTGGTAACATTTAAGGATAACACCCACCTTAGGTGAAAGCCTTATTCCCACCCCGAGAGTAGTTCCGTTCAGGCTTCAACCGACCGTGCGACAGTTTAATGAATGCACAGGGATAAATAATAGCGTTCATTAGGCAGATTAATCGGTGGAACTGTCTGCATCTTTATAAGGGTAGACGCCCCCTAATGGAGTTATGACGAACAATTTCAAGTAATTGATACTCTCGTCTTGAAATGCACTATGCAATTCGTGGACAGATTGCAGCAATGACTCTGATTTGCAGAGTGGTCAATTGTGATTGACGATGGTATTGTATTATGGCAGTGTAATGATAACAACGATGATATTTACTATAATAATCGATATGAAAAACGTGATAATAGCTCTTCTTATTAAATCAATAGACAATAAATGAAGTTTAATTGTATATTTACAAAATTATACGATATTTATATATTGAAGTCGTTGGATATAAGAATACATATTTTATTAATCGTTAAAAAACTCAAATATAAAAAGTATTGCTGAAACACCTTTCGTTAAATTATGTATATAGTCATATTATATAAATAGTATTGAAGATACAGTTTTTTTATTCAGTATCGATCAAAAAAACCATAAAATGATACAGATTTTTTATAATTAAAATAATTTGAAAAAAAATAGACAAATAGTAATCAATATATCTGTGCAATTTTATTGAACTGATAAAATAATTTCTCAATACTTTTATCATACAGAATATTTCTACATAATTAAGCTAATTGTCCATTCCAAAATAGGTTAGAAAATATCATACCCACCCATCCATTATGAGAATCGATACACATTTTTTTAACTGTCGTACTATGTTTATGATTGTTTGATAGCCTTCAGCAGAATATATGCTGCACATATTTATAGACAGAACTTCTTAAATATAAAAAAATATTACCATAATGAGACTCTCGGGTTATTTTGAATTATGAGTGTTTTAAATAAAATAATCATGTTATTTTAATATAACCAATTATCTTTTGTTAAGAAAGATTGTCGAAAAAAACTTTACAAATGTATTGACTTTGTTGTTAAAAATCATTAATAATATTCATCATAAATACAAGTATTTACATTTCAAAAATTGTTCTGAAAATTTCTATCACTGCTTTCATAATGTTAGCGTCAAATAATTAACAATAAATGAAGCGGGTAGTTAGTAGGAAGTCAACTAATTTCACTATGTAAAAATTGAATGGAATGTTTTGAACCATTATTTTTTGTATGAAAGAATCAGATAGTATATTTTTCAATACATATTTTTATTTTCATTATTTAAAAAAATGATTGTCTACTGGTTTGTATGCTATACGGTTCTTCTGTTTAAAAAATAACTGTTCAAAACCTTCATATCTGACTTTTGGCATATTGCAAATAGTTCACTTTGGAACTAAACTCCTCAAATATTACTAACTAAATGACTAACAGTTAGCTCAATAAAATTTGTATTAAATGTGTATTGTTGTTCACGTATTTTAAATAATTCACTTCGATCATTTTTTTCTATAAGTAATGTATTTTTAAAGACAAGCTTAAAAATATAAAAAAAATGTTTTGCGTGTTTTGTATACTCAAGTTTTCCCACATAAACTGCAACACGTGAATGAATAGGTAAGTACGTATTCAACTTTGCTTAGTGAGTACTGTATTTGAAAGCACGACAGCGGATGTGCAGTATTACGCTCGAATAGCAGCGCATCCGGTTTTTACACTTAAGTAGGATGCTATTTAGATTGAAAAAAATCCTATTACATAACGAAAAAATTGAAATATTACTGTAATTATGTTTGAAACCATCTAAAATTTTTCTCGGAATTGTATAAATGTTGACACAATTATTAGCTTATCGTCGTAAGCTTAAATTAATTATGAATTATATATTGATTTAAACGCAATTTCAAAAAAACTTTAAACGTATAAGGCCATTTATATCAGTAAAAAAAGTAAAAGCTAATAATTGGTATAAACAAGTGATTTATAGGTCGTTTTATAATTAATTGTAGTTTACTTATATATTATATCGATTACAATATATATACAAATCTCCTTCAATCTGCCCGTGGTCGAATTGTTTTTATTCATAGAGGCTTATCAATTATTTATTCATAGTTAGTAGTTCAGTCCCTTCGGTTGCCAAATGATAAGTGCAAGTCTCAGTGCTGTAGGTTGTGGGTTTGAGCTTAATAATGATCTTAAAAATAGTAAAAACTTGCAATACTAGATGTTTAATACATTAAACTATTGACTGAGGTGAGCTTTTTGTGAAAAAATCTATTAGTAGAAAAATGTCTTTCAGAATAGACAAAGTAATGACAACATGTTGAGAAAAAAATTATAAAACGATTGGAGGAATAAAATATTTTTTTGGAAATTGTATATAATTAAAAAGTTTTAAAATACATAAAAAGCGCATATAAAATCAGGGAAAATTTTGTAATTTATGACTGTAAAGATGCGATTCTATTTAATGACTCCTTAATGAAGAATATTAATTAGAATCACTGAAGATTGGAGCATTTTACAACTTAAACTTTAAGTTTAAGTATATTTTGATTATTAAATCGGTAATTTACTTTAACAAGTCCCATAAAATAAGACACTTATATATTTAGTTTTGAAGTTTCTGAAGTAATTTAATGAAAATAACTATTGCCTGTGGGATTAAAAAAGCATAAAATCGATTTTGAAGCTTATAAGTGCACGTAGTCTGGAGATCAGCGTCTCCGTCAATATTGATTGCCGCAGTACAATACGCTGGGCCACGTAGTCTGCTCACGGAGCAGCTTGGTTTATTCCGGGAGTGAGCATCCGAGCCCTAAGGTTAGGCTTGCGGCTTAAAACTTCATTTCCTGAGAGTCCAAGACGCGCTAACAAAGGATTAAAACTTTTGGACCGCCAGAGATTCGCTGGTCGACACGGCCAAGGATCCGTTCGGAGAGGTTTTATAATATGTTTGGCATTATTTGGCAACATAAAGAACTGTAAGTAAGCTTGCCCCCCATGAAGATATTTTCGTATAAAATTTTAAGAACTTTTTTTTAACTTCATCAACTCATTATAAGTACATAGCATTATATTATTTTCTAAAACAATTTTACCTAGTTGATTAGTTAATCTGACTACAGATTTTTAAATTGTTTTCAATTTAGTGTAGCTAGAATTGTACATCTACATTATAATTTATCCATTTGAGTTATGTGTTTTTTTATCACAGACAAGTATTTAATGAAATGTGCTAATGATTTACAACAAAACTTCCTACAATTATAGAAAAATACTATATTGCACAATATAACATTATGTAAAAGTATTAATCCTTCAAGAATAGTTGCTTTTTCACCACACTTCATTATTTTAATAATTACTATTATAATATTGTATAATGCTCAATAATAATTATTAACATTGGAAAAAAAATCACATCATAAAATTCTTACAAATTTTCATAAAGCTACAGAAATTAGGTCTATGATATACAGGACTTATTTATTTATTTTTTATTCATGATTTGGAGACTAGATATCAAATAAAACTTTAAAATAATAGCAATCCATTTAGTAAATAATATATAAAAACCTATTTGTGTAAATTTAGATTACGGACGTAAAAAGTTTATGAGACATTAGAGCTCGACCAAGATTTATGATTTATACAGTAAAAATATTTACAGTCTATATTCATAATAAGTAGTTGCTTATGCATAAAAAATATGCACAGTGAAACGTTGGACTTAAGCATTTGCTTAGAACTTTTAATTTATTTACAACGTGTAATACGAAATATACATTTAATGCCTCACCAATCATTTTTCTGAACTGCTATAAAAAATGAAATATTAAACTGTATTAAAGTTGACAATATTGCCTCTTTTATAACCGATAGTGTTAGGGGCTCTACATTAATATGCAAAGCTTAAAAACTACGGTAAAAGTCTTTCGGTGTAACAATCCACTTTACACACACAAGGCGACCGTTATAATGTAGCCGGTGCAATGTAAGAATGGCAAAGTATTAGTGGAAACTGGGTCTAAGGCGTATACACTTACCAACTAGATGACTTTGGCTAACCTTACTCAGTGGTAGACGGAAGGGTATAATTTATATGTTATCAAATATATACAAATTTATATAATTGTATCGATCTTGAACTAAATTTTATTCAGCTATGAGTACAAAAATATCAAGCAAATAAAGTATTTCATTTAAATAAAAATACATTTCAAATAAATCAATTTTCAGGCTAAAATATGTTTTAGCCTTGAAGTATCCGAAAAATCTGAATCACTATGATGATTTATTTTTATAGATTACATTTCACGAATATAGTATCAATCTTTTGCGTTTAAATATAATACAGTACATATTCAATTTTATATATATGCCAAAAACATCGTAAGTATACGCATTTTATCTGTAACTAATTAAATATTTTGTTAAAAATTGCACAAACTATATGCTTATATTAAGTTTTTAAATGCGTTAGTAAATAAAAATACCATTTTTAGAGTAAATAACCAATAATGATTGGCCAATAATCTATCGAAGTATTAAATCCAAGGAAAGCAAAACTGGGTATCCAATGTGTTGTGCAATTTGTCGATAAAAAATAAAGACAAATCTATCAAAATAGGTCTTGATGGTGGGAAAATCTTTATACTTTATATACAGAATGGTAATCTTTAGAGTGTTAAATTTTAACGTTTCATTTTTACAGCAGAAATGATATATACCAATGTTTATTGGCCAATCGTTCGTTAATCAAACTATTTTTACTCCATAATCTTATAACAAGATTAAGCCTTACATTTTTATTTAGTCAAGATAATCAAAAAAATGTGTAGTTTGTTTTTAAAAAACTTAAGTAACTAATATAGACAAGACAGTTTGGTGAGTTCAATTCATGTAATTAAACTTAATTCTTGCGATTATGTAAATTAAGTGGCTTGGTTTAAATATTTGAGAATTATGTTAATATTTAATAGTAAATTATAAAAATACTTTTCCATAAAAACGTGTCTGATTTTATCATTCGGTTGAAAAGTAAGCACTTCAGAATCCTCGGTCAGTGCTGGCAATCAAACTGCGAGTGAAATAATCATGAAATGTGTTGAAATTCGATTATGAGTAACGAAATTGATCGTGCACAGAGCTGTGTGAAAGTGGGTATGCGTGATTCAATTACTATGCGGCACTTCATGCATTCGCGTTTTTTTGTCAACATGCATTTAGTGGATGCAAATCTGCAACCTTTTGCTCTGTTTAAAAAAATTAAAATATTGAGAAAAAGTTATCCCTTAATTTATAAAAAATATATTTTCTGCAATAAATTATTAAAATAAAAAACACGGCTATCAGTTAAACGAGCAGCACCCACTAAAATATCTAGACAATTATAAAATTATTGAATGTGATTAATATGTAATCATTTTATTTAATAAAATATCAATGAGAAATCGCCTGTTTAAATATTCACAAGCTAAAATGTAAATTATTTTATCATAATAATTGACCATGTATTAAGTACCAGGGTAATGATTTCATTCGTACTTATGTATGATATCCGAACAAATACTGTTAGAAGCATTTGGTAAATACGAATTTATTAAAAACTTAAATCGAAAATATACTAATGAATATATTGTATGTATAATATTGTACAAACATAAGCTTCAGTAATAAAAACACTGTATTTTATTTTATTAATAGTTTGGAAAAATAGTTGATAAAATATTAAAAACTACGACTAAATTAAGGTATTATGAAAATAAGTAAATTTGTCTGTGTGAATCATACATAATTTAAATGTCGTTTTGGAAACGATAAGGAGAAATAAAGTTTATGCTAAAAATCTGAAAAATTATCGAAAACCCAAAAATCTATTACATAAGCCTTGCTACCAATTTTCAATAAAAAGGGGTCGCAATAAACTTGACCTTACCAAATTATAACCGTTATTTATCAGATAACAGTTCCGCGAAGTTATGATGTAGGTAAAAGGAAAATGCATTTACCATCTCTCAGAACCTTATCAGGAAAAGGATGAGAGCTTTAAAAGCCCATCCCTTTGCTACCATTTTAGCGTCCCTGTCCCTGCACTACCCCCTCTCTACTCCTCCTCACCATCGCCATCTTTCCACAAAGTCGACGCAGGGCACTGAATTAAAATTTTCCTGCCGCTGATGCCAAAAAGAATATTGGGATATTCAAAAGAGTGGAAAATTAGGATTCTGCTACCACCCGCTTTTCCGCCATTTTTTTCCGGCTGCTCTTACATTTGCATTGAACGCGAGTTCGTTGCCGGCTTTAAATATTTTTGACGATAAATCAATTTCATGTTACTCTCAGCGCGACTCATTTTTTTGTCCTTTTTTATTTATTTTTTAGTTTCGCAACAGGAAATATTAACTAAAAATGATGCATCACGCGAAGTGCAAATATGGTGACCGTATCATGCTTCATAAAATATATAATGTAAGTATGCTACATTACCCTTTTATTAATAAAAATAAGATACATTACTTTATTCGATCATATTCATTTAAAGTGATACAATAATTTATAATAAACTGTCATTTTTTAATCTTGTAGAATATCAATATGAAAAGTATACATCGTATACATTTAGATAATTATGAGAATGGTGGCTCAAAATGTATTAATATATTATTTATCTCATAAAATATAAAGATGTATGTTATTGACACAATTGAATTGACTAAATCATCAGTAATTACATTATGCATAAATATGTTTTAAATTATTAAAGTAAAATACTATTAATTGTTTTTAAATCACCGTGACTACGAAACTAATTGTATATGATATCCTACATGTTGAGGCTAAAAGATTTAGAAGAAATTAAATTAGTACAGTTTTATTATAAATTAAATAAAAACAGACGTTTTAAAATGCTGAATGTTTATTTGGTTGGGTATTGTTTGAAATATATCATCTTGAATTGATATTTACAAATATTATTATAAATGTTTTAAATTTACGCTAAAATTAATTCAAGGTATATAATTTGTACTATTATAATTAAGTGAAAGTTTTACTGTTTGTTTCGCACACCGAAGAGGAAAAGAACTAGATACAAACTTTTTTTCACTAACTTCATACGAAAAGCGCGCAGGATCTTGAAACACGTACACTTTTAGTTTAGCTGGTGACGCAGTCCATGGAGAAGAGGTTTTATTATTAGGTTAGTTGTCAGCCGGTCCGACAGAGAGTAGTACATGTCTGTGGTGCACCGGAAATTCGAGCGAAATTCATTTTCTTATACCACATAATACACTTATTTTTGAGATATTGAATCTTAGTCAAAATCGTTCGCAATCGGAAGGAAGAGCTTTCCGTTTCCATTTATAAATGTTTTTTAAAAAGAATGTAATATGAAAAGTACAAACTACAAAAACTTATTTAATATCTTATTTTTAATATAAAATAGTTATCCGTATCTTTTTTTTTATTTATTTGAAGATAATTTGCATAGAAATTAAGTTCTTGTTAAATAAATTATACTAACGAAGATTATATTTAATAATATTGTAATATAATGAGTATTGTTGATTGAAATTATGTTTATACTAGCAAATTTACAAATACCCATTCTTTTAATTTTATTTCTTTTCTGTAAGATCAATTGAATACTTCCGAAAATCCTCAAGTGAATTAGATTAATTAAAAAATAAATATCACAAAATAAGGCAAACAAAATTCTAAAGGCTATTTATTGTTTTTATTATTTGTGTACATAAACAACAACTATTAATTGAATAACAACACGTATTTTATATTATGAAATAAAAGTAAAAACGCAATTAACTAATATATTAAATGTGGGGTAGATTTCCAAAGTGAACATATTCTAATATGCCAAATTTTAAAGAATAACATTTTGAACACGTATATTTTGGATAAAAGAACCGTATAGTATGTTTTTAAGCGCTAAATGTGTTTAATAATGTTTTTGAAATTAAATATTCTACTGGTTTACGTGTTACATGGTTCTTTTACATACATATTTATATAAATACTTAAAAAAAATGATTTAGTCACTGAAATTATTGTATAATCATTTACAGTAGTTACGCAAAATAATAAATAAGAAATTGCACTAGAGTAGTAACGCAGCTGTGAGCCAAATTAACAATAGCAACACGGAGTTGTTATTATGACAGTGTAATATGATTCTACGTTACAAACGTAGCAAGATACCTGGCGTGACCATATTCGGTAACATTTATACGAAATAATATAACAAAAGTATTATATGTATGTTTTACTTATACAATCTAACCTAATGCTAAACAAACGCGTTTGAATAGGACAGAAACAAGGATACAAAGTATATGTTTATAAACGTATATATAAAACTTAAGTTTGTATTGAAATAAGAAATAAGATTGTATATGTAATTCCTACCAAGTGCCGTGTAGCAAACACCTTCCTTCTTGTAGCCATGTGCTCTCTACTGTGCGCCAAATTATTACCTACAGAGCTTCATGTCGTATGCACAACGCCTGGCTTAGAATAGTTCCCAGATCACCATTACCCAAATCTCACTAGATCCGGCGGTATTAAGACTAAGACTAGGTTCAGCGTTTGAGAATTGCGAATATTTTTGTATGGAGTCGGAAGATGTGTAGTTTGCCTGCAATAGTTCAGGTTTAAGGTATGAAGTGTCTGAAACATTTGTCGCGAGTAAATCGTATTAGAGGTGAGAACAACTACCAGCTATTTTGTGTCGGCAAGGAGTGGCCTTTTAAATTATAGTCATGAATTCGAAAGTGAATGTAATTTAAGTAATGTATTGTCTTATATTAAATTTACCCTCTGATTCACTGATATAAATGTTTTATTTCTTATTATACTTTTCAAGTTAAGCTTTCAAATGCAACTTTAATAGCGTTTTATTCTGCATGGGATTTTTTTTATAAGTAAATGTATTAACGGTCTAATATATATGCATACGAGTATATTTCCAAATTACACTTATTCCATTATGCCAAAATTCAATGGAGATGATTTTGAACAAGTATTCTCTTTATAAAATAACCATAAATTATACCATATAAATCAGTAGAACAGCTCAATTTCAAACATATTGAAAACAAAGATAAATACGTGCTACACGGTTCTTTTATACAAAGAATACTTGTTCAAAATAGATTAATTTTAGAAATTTATATCTCATATATAAAAAATATGTACCGGAAATAAAGGATTCTTGTAAGAAACTTTATTAGAATATTATCGTTTATGACAAAGAAATACCACAAGGCAAAGATTTTATAGAATGAATAAGACTCTCTTTAATTACTATTATTACATGAAAATTCATATATTGTTCAATTTTATTACAAAATTAAAAAACATTCTCTAATATAGCCATTAATAAATCAGAATTTGATTTAATAATGTTGACCATAGTTCTTTTCATCTCTCATGTTTTTGTGTGGTGTACAAAAAATGCCTAGGTTCTCATGTATTAATTTTTAAATATTTTTCATAATAATATCTGGCTTTTAATGAGAGCTGAATTTTCTTTTTGATATCGTCAGACATTCTGGAGTACATGACATTACACGCACTTCCCATTACGAATTATGACATAGGAAATTGAATTATTCAAATTATCAGAGCATAAAACAATCATTTACATTACGGTACTCGGATGAAAAAATCTTGATTTTTTTAGTTTGAGTTCTTTGTAAAAATATTTTCACTTATTTTATGTAT
>JAGVSQ010002739.1:0-23654 GCA_022683975.1 Rhyacophila evoluta | reverse complement strand
ATACTCCTCTTTCGGAGTGGATATCTTCACACTGTGTAGATCCATATGCTCCATAAAATATTGACATACAATATAACGATTCAGATTTTATTGATTGTTTTGAAAAAATCCCAGGAATATTTAATCCATGATCATTCAGCCCACTCAAGCGCCAGTGGTTGATTAAGTAGTGCTCGTACTTCGAGGACGGAAATTGCGGGTTCGAATCTGACAGCTACATTAGGATTTAAAAAAACATCAAATACGTGCTTGACTTCTGGTGCTAATTGATTCACAAGTACTCCTTGACTATTTTTTACGATAGAATTACCATAACATATTTATTTTAGGTATGCTATATGAATATATTCTTACCTACATATCTAGGCATTTTATTTTTGGCTTAGGAAGTCACCTCTTTCATTCTAGTATTTTGAAACAGAATATTTCACGTCGTCAGTTATCTTAAATTTTCATAAAAATATGAGCTATATAAAACATAAAGTACAAGAAAGTTATCACTATATAGCTCATATGGCTATTTTTAATGTAATGTGTCATCTTGCAATAATTTCAAAGACTATTTTAAAATAAGCGAATGGGTATGAAATCGTTGATAGTATCGTATAAAAGAATGAATGTCCAGCTATACTTCCATAATTTCATTTACAGTAAATGTAGTATATATTGTAAAATTTTAATTGTAATTGGTCATTCTGTGGATGCAATGTACATTATCTAATTAAATGTTTATTACTGTTAAATTAAAATATAAAACTCGGTATCTAATAATGCATCAAAATGTTAAAACCACACTCCGCCCCAGCGTAAAGAGGTAAATATGGATTTTAACGCCACCTACTCGCAAGCTAGATTTTCATTTCCTTGCAGTTTGCCGCGGGCCAAAAATAATTATAAAGGCATTATTTTATGACGTCGGTTTTTTTGCTTCGTTACTTCACCTGCATCGCGCTGCTAAACGAATTGTTTGTCTTGCTACATAAGCGGTACAATAACAAACCACACAATCGCACTGAGCGCTTGAAGTAATTTAAAACTGTAATTAGAAAATCAACGAAGACTGTGTCAGGCTACAGCCGCCAGTTTTTACGTGAATATGTGTTTAAAACTGAAAGGAATTGGACACATTTACAAACTTTTATCTTATTTATATTAAATAGTATCAAACTGACCCGGATCTAGCGATTACGACGTGGAAATTTTTGCGAAACAAATTGGTTTTAAATATGGCTGGTACTCCGTACTAGTTTTAAATAATATATATTTATCTGTTTTATAGATTAAGTAAAAAGAATATTTTTGCCAGAATACGGCCTGTAATAAGTGACTCGTCTTTCACAGTCTGATCACCATTAAACGATTCGTGTTTTCTCAAAAAAACTATCATTATCTCTCATTATCATACCTCATATCTCATAACAGTCGTTTGTAACGGTTTGTCAGTTGATATAAAGCGTAGGCCTTCCATTCTATCATTCGATTTGACCACTATAAAATACCTAGATAGTATAGCTGAGCATTGTCCATTAGTCCCACATATTAAACCGATCGGTGTGTTTTAATGTTGGCAAACGAAAACTGATTATTTTCCTTATCTTATTAAATATTATACATATGCGTCATACCAGACTCACCAATGAAACTAAATTTTGAATTATTGCGATCCAATAACTAAGTTATGGGCACTATTATTATTGTTATTCCACACCAGATTTACTTGTGAGAATGAAAGAATATTAAATTGATCGCGTTTTAAATAAAATACTTAATATTCTCCAAAAATTAAAAAAAATGTCTTTTTTATTGAAAGAATACTCTAAAATTTGTCAAAATAATAATAACTGGCATAATTAAATGATAATAACAATTGTACTCATTATTCATCTTCTTCCATACACACTTAAGATTGTGACGTAAATAAATTAAATGATTGATTAATAAGCGCTTAATTTTAATATAAATACTCATGTATATTAAGCTGGCATATTTATTAATGTGTCTAATAAAAACATTAAATCTGCAGCAAGAGTTTATGTTTAAAAATAGAAAGACACGCAACGATTTTAGAGGGCAATCAAAGCAATATACCATTTTATTTTGAAAGATTTATCTTCATTTATAAAATATAACTAATGATCTTGTTATTTCCGAGATGTTATCACAAATGTTTGTTTGATATATTTGAGCATGCGCTGTATAATTAAAAAAAATGAAATACTAGCTCGTGTCTCCGCAACGTGAATCTAAAAATACTTTGTCTTAATTGTAATCAATATAACAAGTTTTGGGTAAGATTTATTCGAATGTTAATCACGATAAAAGAAGGGGATAATTGCCTTTTTTGATATCGTTGCGCTTGAAATCGTAACGAGGCGTTAGATGTCACTGTTTGGTAATAAATAATGTTAAATCATGAGCGAGTGTGCTGCTTAATGCTCAGTTTATATTCATATTGTTCGATATGCTTCTGCATTTTTTATACTTTTATAGGTAACTGTAAAGATCTATACTTGAACCCACCTGAGCTCAAAACAGTTTAGTTCATATTATCATATTTTGAATTTGACTTTATGGTGATCTAAAGTTCATTTTGTCAAATATGTTAAAATAATTTTTTAGCTGAACTAAGAGTTATTACATTACGGAAAGGTTACACATTAAACTTAAGTATAGATGAGGTGCATACAACGGAAAATGGTACTCACAAAGTTAACTATCTATCCGAATAGGAATAGCTGGAGTAACCTTCAATTCCATGCGAAATATCTGGAACTCTAAGCTATATAATGTAAAAACCAAATGCCGCTTTTTAATGCATGCATTCCATCAGCGTTGTTCTACGATTGCGACATGGCACCTAATAAAAGCTCAAAGCCTTAATACTAAGCTTTGAGATCAGATGCTTGCAGCGTATTCAGGGGATACGGTGGCATGACTTCGAGGAGATAAGAGAACGGACCATGCAGCCACTGATCGTTGATAAAGTGAAGCTGCGACGCTGGACCTGGGCTAACTACATATTGCAGATACCTCAAGAAAGCCTTTATTCAACCTGCCTATACTTCAAACCAACCGGGTTTCGACGTTCTGGAAGGCCGCTAAATACTATCTAGATGATGTATTCGGCGGAGTTACAAGATGCGCAGGTATGACTTGTGATGCGTAAAAGTACTGGCAGGCGACAGAAATTCTTGGAGGGGGCATGCGGTATACATATGCTCCACTTAAAGAGCGGGTGTGTAAGAAGAGGAAAAGTTATAATGTACTTAAATATTACCATGACTTTGTTTGAGTAGTTTTAAAAATCACAATCAGATTGGTGTGAATTAATTATGAAAAATTATTACTTTATCACTGTCAAAAACAATATTTCTCATTTCTATGAAAAAGCATTACAATTTAAGCTGACACTTCGAGAGTAAACTTTTGTTAAAACTGCCGCTTGTTTTCAGACACCTGAACCTTTCTTTATTGTAAATTAATCATCCTTTAGTCATTGCTTTTTAAATAAGGTTTCCATTATTCTGCTCTAGACAAAACTTGTAATCAGTTTGTCCTTACAGTTGTTAGGTACATATCTTTTCTCTTGTGTAAGGGTAATGTGTATCGGTTAGATGTTGCAGTGTTTAAAGAAGTTAAGAGATATTTTTGAAAAGAAAAAAAAATTAAATTATAAAAGTAACCTGTATGAAAATGTTGGATATCTTAAAAACCGTTGAAATGGTTTAAAATGTATTTGAAATAAACTATATATATATAAGTATGTTTTTCTATCAGTACGTTTTCAAAACGTCCTTTATTTCTTATGTTTTGGAATTATAAGAAGAGTTTTCTTTTATTAAAATTTATAAAATTAATGTCTAAATTAGAAATTTAATGTAAAGTGCCCACGTGTTAAAACTTTTTTTTATATAAATTGTATTGAATATGACTAATATAATACAATAAACCTTAATTTGGAAAGATTATATGGTGTAGCGAAAAATGTAAATTTTCTTGATATTTATCCCAAAATTTTTGTTAGACTTTCAATTAAAGTCAACTAATAAATATAACTAAATACAAATATATACAATATAAGACTTGTATGCTTTACTCACATACATAATAAGTATCAGGTGGCTTCGATTGCGCTTTGAAGATATACAATTTCCATGCCGGACGAAAGATATATACCCAACGCCCTTACTGTTATCGATAAATAATTCAGAGCACGAACCCGTTAAGGATCTTTTCTCGCGATATACTGAAAACAAAAGCCCTTTCCTTAACAAGTGACTATGAAATCTCGCATAGCCGAAAAGTTTTTAAATTTCCTAAATCAGGTTAGACGAAGCTCAGCTTGCTTCAATGTGATGTTTCTTCGTAAACTTTAAATTGCCAATATTATAAAAGTAAACATCAAATAAATCAAATGTTTTTTTATTGAATTTATTGAAGTATTTATGATGATTTTATGTTGAAATTGTTTTTCCTCGGGTATGGCTACTAAATTATACAAATGTGGTATGCGAAAACACTAAGAAACATATTTGTAATAAATTACATCAACAACTTATAACTGCCACCGAGTCAGAAGCATAAATATTTCAAAGGAGAGATTGGTTTTAAAATAAATATGTTTATAAGAACACCTATATGCCAACACTCATATTTAATAGACCAATAAACTTATACCGCAATAACTCATCCAATTGTAATTTCACTAAGAACATTCGGTTGTGAAAAATGAAAAACTTTCAGAATATGATAATACACGAGATTCGAAAATTTCGATGGAAATATTACAAAAATTAACATTATAAACTTTTTCTATTGAATTTCGATTCCGCCAATTTTTTTTGTCGATCGTTTTTTATGTAATATTTCATACATATAAATACTTATTATTCCCTTGCATACTCATGTATGATAGTTATTGTCAAGTGGTAATTAATTTGCAGTCTAATATCATTTTTTATTTTTATTTATTTACTTTATACATGTTATAATATTACAAATTATAAGTTTAATACATTGACAACACGATATACATATGGTTATAAAAAACATATTAAAATATAATAAATATCATGACTCTATGTATTACACCGTATGTTAAGTATATCACCATTCTTAATTATTTTTTTCATATACATTTATAAAATATAATTGTAGTTAATGATCTTCCAGGATGTCAGTATCCTCTTAGCTCGAATTATAAGTCAAGAAAAATGGTATATTATTATCAAAATAATTCACGGTTATGGGATAAATTTATTTTTAATTGCTAAACAGTGATTCTCCTCCCGTCTCGTTAGCTGATTTAACTGTGCAGCATCAGCCGTGGCTTAAAACCCGGTAGTTCTGCAATATATGCATATCTTTCCTGTTGAAATATAGGATTAGATACACAATGAGTTGACTAATTGAGTGATACTTATATTTCTGAAAAAAAAAACAATTGGTCTAGATAACTTTTCATGGCTTGGAAATTAATATGCTTGATATTATATTTGGAGAAGATATCGTAGGCAATCAAAAGATTATTAAAATATATACTTCATAGAATAAGTCACGGTATGCTTAAATCAACTATATTAAAGAATACTTTTAATATTCTTACAGTTTAAATAAATAATTTATTAAATACAAAACGTCGTAATGTACAGAATGACATGTTTTAGGAAATAGATTCTAATATTAAGTCTATTCTTCTTATAAAAAAATAAGATGTAATAAAAAATATAAATAATAATGACCACTCCCCAAATGGAGCATACGGATTAATGTGTGAAGATTTATAAGTGGAGTATATGGATCTCTGCAATGTGAAGATAAGTATCGATAGGTTATTCTGGTTACGTACTTTGGGTACACGAGAATTGGTTGTAAAACAATTTCTCAACCCAATGGGCATCTAGTCCGTATTTCCGTACTTGTAAAATCGTGGTAGATATGACAATGAAACCCGCTTTCAACGCACGCAAGCTAATCTCTACGCTATCAGGAAGACAATATAATGATTTATAATTAATAATAAAAAAAGATTTCATAAAAATCCAATTGGTCCGTAAAAATATTTGCTATAGGTAATTTTCAAGTTATTGCTTTATTGCATTCAACAAAAAAAATGGGCTTACCCTTAAAATGTACAGATAGTATTGAATTTTCTGATTCAATGCTTTGAAAATCAAAATGTTGACGTTGGTATAAACATTCCGTCAGTTACTTATCCAAAAGCTGTTATTGACATCCTTCACAAGCAAAATTACTAACTTAGAATCCCGGCAAACTTTGCACTTTCGTTGCCCAACAAAGCAACACCGTTCACTTTAAAGTTTATTCCCCATAAACGTATTTTGTATTAAATCTCGTAATTTGTAACAGAAGCTTTCCTACAATCCGAAGAAAACTTTTTAAGTAAGTATAGCACGATTCATTCAACTTAACTTACTTAATCGATTATTTGGCATTGTTTTAAAATTACCGTAAATTATTTTTAACAAAAGCTTACATTCAATGTAGAATTAAATTTGATTAATAACACATAATAAGTTATGAATAATCCAAAAGTGAGACAAAAAACCTCATTTTTTTAATATCGAAAATGTTAGAAAAAATAAGCAAAATGTGCAAAATAAATTGAATTAAATTAAATATATTGTAAGATCTAAGGAAAATTCTGTCTCTAAATTTATCTAAGTTTATTTGAAATAAATATACATATATTCCACACGCAGAGCGCTGAATAGCTTGGAGCTATGTTGCATACAGTCGTTAAGTGGATAAAGTGGAAAAATTTAAATCACTCCAGAAGGCTGTGGATTTGAATTCCCTAGCTGCATAAAATAATGATTTTTTTATTTTTATTAATGCACATAGGCGTAACCAGACTATATAACAATACACTTTAAGCAACAATCTTCAAAATGTGGTGATCTGTCATTTAATTTAGATACCTAATTAGAAGTATATTTGTGAATATGACTATAATTGATCAATTATATTTTAGTTAAATAAAATTCTAAAGGGTGATTCGTTTATTGATTGTTATGTCACTTGTGATATAACTCTCTATCGAGTCACAAACGGTCATAATATAATTTTAAAAAATCAATTTTCCCACTCCCTTCGACAATTTAAATGTGGTATAAATAATAGATTATGATTTAACAAAATTCGGTTTCATAATACGCGCTTTGGAATTAATTTGTACAGGTATATTATGTTATGCAAGTTTTTTACTTTATCCAAATGAAAATAGCCTTGTCGGTTGATATATCTTACGTAGTTACTTCTCTGTTTAATATCATAAAGAGTTTTTGCTAGTGTAGTCTTGATAATAGCAGAAACAGTGATAGCTATAAACAAGGACAGAAGGGTATTTTATTTTTTAATTAACTATTCAACATTTTAGATTTAATTCTAAACCGACCAATTAAGTGATATTTTATTTTCAATTGTATGTATTTCTACCTGTATACTGTCGATTTTTTAAATGATATTTTCTTCAAAGGCAAAAATGCTTTCTTTCAATGTAATACATTGTATTATTTCGCATCAAAAAAATCTTCATCTCACAATACTGGAATTGTCAGTTTCTCTAAGTACGTGTATTTTATTTGAGCTTTTTCGACAGATATAAAAGCAAAAAATATATTCTCGCAAAACGTTTATAAAACTGAAATGGCCTTGGGCAGAAGCACTGCGATATTGATGTCGATAATGGCGAACAGCGGCGCAACAAATGAAAACCAATAAATTCGTTTTCATTTTATATGGAAACAATAACTATTTAGAAGAAACAACGCGTTTAATGTTGCAGAAGTTTTCAAATTTAATTTATAAGCGTGTTGTGGCAGGAAAAGAATCAAATAAATATGAAAACTCACGAAAGCTGTTGTTTGTTGTACTTATAAATGAAACGTATATATGTAGCTTTTCATTTAACGTTTAGGTATTTCCAAAATTTTCAAGCACTGTGCATTTCAACGTGAAATATTTACTTGAAAATATTTAGTATTACGTTATGTAGTGCTTTAATGTGCTTTAATGTAATTCAGTAAATAAAGACACAAAGATGTTATCTGTCTCATAAAACCATGTATATCTAATTATTAGTGAAAAGCTTTATGATATGTCTGATGTTATTAAAATAGAAAGCATAAAAAAGCTGTTTCGTTTTAATAGATCTAGATTTAATTTAAACTCTTTTTACAAATTTTTTATTTATAATTTTTTTTTTAGTAAATTTTAAAAGTCCGTCAGTTGAATATCCATAGTTGTTGTATTCATATAGTTTTATATTCTATAATAACTATATTAAAAGTCTGCGCGATTATTCAAAATAAATCTACTTCATATGTGTAATAATTTCATATGCATACAATATATAATATAATTAAATTTTAAATCAGTTTATATCATGCACCATCAAACTTAAATTAATATTGTATTTTAGCTAGATGTATGTAATACTATTTTTTTTTTAATGTAGTTAAAAATTTATCTTTTTCATTTTAATTTTATTAAAAACTATTCAAGTATATATATTCTCATAATTACTTTTGCATGACAGTAATTAATCCCTTTGTGAAATACAGTGTTTACAGTGTTTACAGTGTATAATTACATGGATTAGACAAGCCGAAAAATTAATTTTGTATAACACATTCAAATATACAACCACTTTATAGCTCATAAATTCGTAATATTTATTCACTTCTTCGCCAAACAAAAAAAAATACTGTATTTTATAAGTATTTCGATCGTAAAGCTTTCCTTTTACTATCCTTGCAGCCGTAAAAAAATAATGCAGAAAACTGCGTTTTTTTTTGTACGGAAGGCACGCAATCGCTCATACCGCAATTATGGCTTCCCTCTTTTAGTATCCTTAATCGAGATGCCCCATCTCATTACCTGCTGAGTGGGTAATTGCGGGATGCGAGAGGCTTGTTTGCTAGCGTTGACATGAGCAGCACAAAATCTGGCAGGTCTAATGTAAAAAACGCGCATAAAAAAATTTGTGTGAGCTATAAAATCAAAGCTTCCAGATTTCTTGACACTATTATATTCTACAAAAAAGGATAAGTGTATATTTAGACGATGGGGATGAGATAAGTACGGCTATCTAGAAATCTAGTATTTCTTTTTTTTCAGTTAACCTAAGTATGTAAGGTAAAAATATTTTTTATAAAACATATATTTAATCTCAAATAAAAATATAATTATTAATACGGTTACTTGTTATTGTTTGATAAGATGGGCATAGTTCTTTAGAAATATTATTTGAATTAATATGGAATTTAAGTTAAGTTAAAATTTTTCATTTATAATTTATTTATACTAAGCAATATTTTACGTTCAACTTTTTTTAACCTTTTTATTAGTAAAAAAATACTATTGTTAATGGATTTGATACTAAATTATTAAGCCCCTAGTCAAAATATGCCAATGTAATCATTTTAATTATAATGTATATGGATGTTATATACGCGAAATTTAATATTTGCGTATTAGTTTTCGTGACAACTAATTGTCAACCAATTGCTCCAACTCATGGCAGCATCTGAATACATGTTAAAACTTTTCTTCTACGGAAATATGTAATATGAACACGTGACCTCTGGTTATGAGCTATTCGCATATTATATATTAATGTATATATTATATTTACTTATTCACGTGAATATGTATATTAATTTAACCAATATATATAGGTATGTTTGAATGAATTAAGTGTAGCCGAGAGGTGAAAAAATCGAAAACGGAGAGCTGGATATACAATGGGTTGAGCATTTGGCCGACAGCTTATTCTCGTGAAAAAAAACTGGATTCTAATTTAATTTCTGGGGTGAATATCTTCACACCCATATTTTTCATGTTCTAAGAGGATGATAAAAAGTATACGCTATGTGAATATTTAGTATTGCCAAGTAATCGGTTTTTATAGTGTAGTTATATAAATAAAATGGAGTGAAGGTTAAAGTAACTCTATATCTTCTCTACTCAAAAGTGTCTATTGTTAGATTCTAATGGAGATATATAAGTATTTATAACAAAAATAAAAAAATCTGTGTTCTTAAATCTTCAGAGTTGTATTTGAAAAATAGACAAAGATAACTTATAATATTTAATTAGTTTCAGAATCAATCTTAATTACGCGAGCGTGTGTAGCGTCCCGTTTATAAAATAAACTTCTCCATTTATGAAAAATTTGTACGAAGTAACAGATATTAAAGATGCTGTGTGTAAGCCATTTCTCCATTTTGACACTCCGATTCCACTGGCTTGGTGCCAAGTATTTAAGTTTGAACAGCAAACAAGGAAAACCTGGATTTAAAACATTAATATATTTCGTGTTTTGCCGAGTTCAAAAATCTAAAACACAATATTAATCTTCGAATATTTGGTTTATAGAACGACTGCGGTGACAATTTATAAAAAGTTAATTAAGCAAACGTTCTATATTAAATTAGGCGCATGAAATGTTTATCCACCGTGGATGAATGAATAACTACGCGTGCTAGTGAATTGCCCGGAACCAAAAGCCGTGGATTCAAGTCTTGCAAGTGGATAAAAAGTTACATTTCTTAAATGTGTCTTTATATGCAAAATACGGATATCCAATGGTTTTTTATCTGACTAATTAATACACAGTCTTCGTGAAATTTATCTGCTTAGATATTATATAATTCCAAACAGGATATTTTTATTATACGCCACATAATAGTATATATGTGACAAATATACAACAAGATTACGTATCAAAATAATACAAACTATTGGATCGATATTTATCCATTATTAAATGAATTAGTTTCTGATGTATAGGCAAATTCCGTTACAATATTTGTTGCTAATAATATCTGCCTAGATTATAGAGTGTACGGATCTCGCCAATGATAATACATATTGCTTTTCACGAACATAAGTTGTCAAAGTCAATCAACTAATTGGTGATCCGTTCATGTATTTTTGATCATTAATTAATTTAAAAATATTTTTATGTCATAGTTTTGTGATATGAATCCGTAATCTCCAGTACCAAAGCACATTTGCCAGTTGGGCATCGAGATAAAAATAATAACTATTTTAATAACGTATAACAACGTATTCACCTATGATGTTACTGTTTAAATAGGTTTAATGATGTCGCTGATTTGATTTATATTTATCAAGAGAGATAGTTGTAATTTATTAACATTTTAAATATTTATGAATATATATCGTTTTAACGAAATGTGCTCAATTAAGAGTTATCTGCCAGCGTAAAATTTATCTCAGAAAATAAAATGTACCATATTCTGTATCGCCGTTATTGTTTCAAAAATCATTAAACCTTCAAACTATTAAGATTTTATGAATCAATAAAACAGTTCAAGTCATGAACTCTCTTACATATTGTTAGTTTAAGCATCAGAAACCTTTACTAAACTGATATAATTTACATAATAATAACGAAAGCCTTCCGTATTATAAACTTTCGTTTCACTTGCAATATTAGAGAAACCAAGATCGGTTTCGCTGATAATCTATTCATTCATTGTTTTGTGGCTCCACCATTTAAAACAGATTACTCGACACAATACACGGAAGACTCACTCTAAAATCTGTAGTAAAACAAATATAATACGCATTTATAATTTATAATATTCAACCTTGTATTTTCAATAAAAGACGTTATTTTTTTACTTTAGAAAGAATGGCTTTGGTTTTTCAACGAACTTTTAAAATATTGTAATAAATTGAAACAAATTTTACTATTTAGATGCTGATGAACAGATTTTTTTCGTAATAATATTCAAGCGATAAATGCTAACAACAATTGTTCTGCGTTCTGATATTTTTAAATGTCAGTCATAATTTAAAAAAATAAAAATAGTATGTTAACAGAAATGCGGACAAAATGGTGATTTTTTTCCATTTCGAAAGTGTAGAAAATGGATCTACACAGTATGAAAATATATCTTGACAGATTATTATTCATGATAATTGGTTGTCAAATAAATTTTTAACCCAATGGCTATTCAGTTTTTTTTTTAGTTTCCGTTTTTTTTTAATCCAGCAAATTTGAGAATCAAATCCGCACTTTCCGAATGAATGGCGTGTACGCTAACATCTACGCTATCTTGGAGACAAAATAATGTAATATTTTTCCATGAAAAAATCTCATTTAGACCGATATAATTGAAGTCAAATACCTCTATCTAATACACACGTTGTATGTGACAGCACATACGATATATATTGTATATTTTAGTATTATTTGATGTACAAAAACAAGTCGACGTAAAAAAATTAACAGTGTGTCATAATAATGTAGTCAATTCTATATTCATATTTAGAGCATCATAATATTATTTACAAAAGATCTTTGTTCTGTATATTACATGAGTTGTATGAAATAGTTTTAACGAATTGAAAATTGTCCAATATTGAATGCTGTATATGAATAGAAAATTTTGGAGAAAATAAACTATTGAAAAGGGTTTATTTATTCAACATCAGTATGATTTCGTAAAATAAATTCCTTCTCCATTAAGTCATGAAATATTTATCGCACAGATGGATCATAAAGGCCATTTCAAATGTATAACATTTGACAATAACGACCTAAACTTTCGCAATGATACTCACCATTGCCTATCCAAAAAATGTGTTTGTTTTTTTTCAATAAACCGTCATGAATTCACTTTCACATTATTGTTGACAATAATCGCTCAGTATATATTATACTACAAAGATAGATGACACATCGTAATCTATTACTCGTATATTAGTACGTCACTAGTTTTTTTCTTCTTTTTCTGTGTAAATAAATTTTTGGGAAAAAAAATCCTTCTAAAAATCAAATGTAATATTAATGGTTTTTTTATATTAAACATGACTTAGTATATCATACAAACAAGAAAAAACGCGTAGAACTTCTTCTAATAACTCTTCGAATAATTTTTTTTTACGTAGGCTTTAGTTAAATATTTATTTTTGTTAGCTGGCACTGAAATAGGGTTTATTCGATCTTTAACAATGATTCATTTGATGATGTTTGATGGATATTGATTTTAAGCCCGAAACTTTTAATCATATTCTCGCAAATCTTACTCGGTAGTCTTAAGAAATTATTTATTAAGTATTATTCATTCAGAAATGTATGGAGAAGTTTTCTCAAGAATTTTGTTCCAGTAGTAATATAAATGTTTTTTTTTTTCATCAAATATAACGATAACGAATTTAATTCGTGGTATTTATTGATATTATACAATTATAAAATGCATGTCTCGTTGTTTCATAATATTTGTATCCTTTTTATAGACCGAATTATCAAATTAATAACGATATAAAATAAGATTGACAGATTTTGGGTCACTTTGTCAGTCAATTATTCAATCCTTTGGGTATTCAGTTTTGCACTTTTGGCTTGTCCAAATCTTGTATTCATAGGATTCCAGCTCGAAATTTTTTGTTTTGAATCGTGGACGCTAGCCCCTCGACTGCCAGAGGCATTAAATATATACTACTATTTTTATTTTAAATAATTATTAAACTAGCATGGTATTTTTGTAATGATTTAGATACGACAGTGACTGTTGCATTAAGTTCTGTTAGAACTAGTCGACGTCAAAAAGTTCAGAAGAAAAAGCGATGTAGAAGTTTTTGTGTCAACACACTTTTAGAAATACAAAATTATATCTAATAATTTATTATGGGATTCAAACAATAAATCTCGAAGGATGATATCGTTAGTCGCTGAGAATGTTTTCGTGTATTTTTAAGAAATTCTTTAAGGTAAATTTAGTCTACTGGTCCACATTTTTCTGTGATGAATTTGCTAGAATTATATGCTCGTTATATTGATTTATTGAGCAATTTAAAAATGAAAACACGGATTTGCATTTTAAATTGAAAATGCGATGATTAATCTTTGAAATTGAAATATTTTCATTTATATTGAATTGATTTATAGCACAAATCATTTATAGAAACTTAAAATAGAATTAAATTAAAAATAAAATTATTGTGTCACATTCATTTATTTTTAAGAAACAAGTCATTCACCAAATTGTTTTTGAGTCAAAATCTTTTTAATATTAATTAAATTTGCCTAAAAAACTAAACACACAATGCAACAGATAATATTCACCAAATATATTTTTATAGTTAGACAAAAATTAGATAGTATATTAAAATAAATATGAGTAAATAGAGGAAGCGAAGATGACTGAGAAGTATTCAAATAATAAAAAAAACAAGAATAATTAATTATAATTTCAAAATATATCAATATCAACAGTGCATCAAGTACCATGCACTATGAAATAAACTGCATTGTGAAACACCGCAAACATAATTGTTTGACAACTTCCTGTGTATACCATATATGGATTCAATTTTAATTCGGTAGTGGTTTTAAATTAATCTCGTATAATTAATTGTTTACAACAAATGCTTTACAATATACTCATTGAAAATTAAACTAAAAGCTCTTAGTCTAAAAGATTATCTAATCATCGACACTCTTCATCCAAAATCGGTTCTCGTGGAAACTATCTAGTTTCCTTGCTTTTGTCATTTATGCTATCTTAAAGCGATACAAGGAGCGTATTGGCCTATTGCAAGAGTTCAACATCCGATATCAGACTGGTCAAAGAATCATTTTAGCCCACTTCCACTTTGAATTTATGGCGATTACTCCCAAAGTTAAGGGATCAAAGAGTTTTCTGAAAGTTCTTCACTCTACAGAAATTGAAATCGAATCGCCTCGGTTCAGAATCGAGCTCAGTATATATGTTTGATAATGTCGTTTATAAATGAAAGCAATCGGTAAAAACTATAACAATATTTTTACCTCTATAAATACATTCAACTTTCCCCGTGTCCATTAAAAGAAATTTGATGAAAATATTTATATATTATACAGTATTTCGATTGTATAATGCACTCAACAGTATAATTCATGCTATATGTATTTATAAATATATTGGATGACGATGTCTATCTGTTATTAAAAATAACATTTCCTTTCTCAAAGATTGTAGATTGTTATAAATGTATTATTTGTTCGCAGCTTGTATGGGTGGCCTGAGTGTTGGTGTATCTCTGGCGACAGCTCCTTTGGTAGTAGCCATCTGCAGAAGAAAATCTACCAGACTAACTGCTGTTCTCGGAGGACTTCTTCTAGCACTGGCCTGCCTTTTCACTTCGTTTGCAGTTCAACTTCACCAAGTCATGCTGAGTTATGGTAAGGGAATTACAGAATAAAGTTCAATAATATGTTGATACAACAGTTTTTTTTTGTGTTGATACGAATATAAAGCATATACGAGTATATATCCGTAATGTGAAAATATATTTAGATCAAATACCATTAGAATATCGATTAGCTTATTGAGATTTCACATTTTAAATGTTCATTATATGGCCTCACACCACGCATTCACAAGTGCGTGCTAGAAATATTATTTAATCTATTAAGTAAAATGAACAATATTTTATAATGAAAAAAATATTATTATAATATTAATAAAGCGACACACTTAACATATCTATAATGATAGTCGTAATAAGAAAGTTAATACTGAAATAATTAAAGTAATTTGATTATTTGGATGGTCGGATATGTCCAAATGAATATGGAAATATTACAATCGGTTACAAATATAATTATAACATATAGATAATTTTCACCTTCGTATAATATTTCCTGTTGTACTGCAATGAAATTTTATATCCTTGATTATGGAAATAGATAATAAAATTCAATAATTTGCCATAAAAATGATAAGTATAGATAGAAAACAGGTAATTTAATAATACTGATAACATCTTTAATCGTAAATATATTCGGTTTTCAAGAATAATATTGGCGTTAGTTTATTTGCTGTTATGGAAAACTCTGTATTTTATGAATAATTCAATTTGGTGCGGGCAAGTAATGGTTTCATTGGGAAATTATCAGAGTAATAATATTAAAACAACAACTGTATTTGTTTGGCCTTTATAGTAATTTGAATCCAGCAGAGTCTTATAAAATATATCTAATAGGCATCAAAACCATTTGTATAATAATATTTTCATTGTTTATGTACTGCGCTAATTTATGTAATATCATACGTATGTTGACTTTGAAAATTATGAAAAGTAATTATTTTGCTTAATACAAGTAATATTATTATTATTTGAACAAACAATATTTTTAGTAAAATCGTCTCACTAAGAATAAATTAATATGTATAAAAAATATTTAATCGCAGTAGTAGGATATCGATACTACTGCGGCAATATACCTGGTTTTTTCATTCGTAAAGTTAGGGGTAAAGAACCAATGGCCTTTTCTGTTTATTTTAAAAATCTTTGTACTGCAATCCATTTCTTATAAATTTATTTATTTAAGATATACAAATTTTTCTTAGGGCTTGTTCTTGGAGTCGGCTGTGGAGTAGTCCGCGAAACATCTTCTCTGATGTTGGGTCACTACTTCAGGAAGAGACGGGAGTTTGTGGAGATGGTTGCACAGGCGGGAGCTGGTGTAGGGATCGCTCTTTTCAGCGTATTCTATAAGGAAGCTGTGGGGTAAGTAATTTTCATGAATATAGATAATAAAGAGATGTTATTACTGTTATACATGTATATAATGTAATATTACTGGAGTCTAACTTCATTGTCGTTTTACGATATAATCACAAAGCGCCTGTTATAGGCAATTTGTTTTACATGGCCAGTAATATAATGATAATTAACAAGGTATCCTGACTTTATTTATTTAAATTATGAATATAATATTAACGAACATGTTATTTATTATTTACTAAGTATTTGTTATTATATCTTATTTATTTAAGATATATAATAAAAATCATCACAAACAATCGACCCACAAATTAATAAAACGATCGTTCATCTTATTTAATTGCAATTTATTTTAATAGAATTCGATAATTGGCTATGCTATTGCCTATTGTGTATGTCTGGTATATTTTATTACAATACGCTGATACTATTATAAATACTTAAAGGTATTTTAGAAGACGACGACAAAAAATAATTTAGCGACTTTGATAGTTTTTTTTATGAATTTATGATTATTTAGCAACAATGAATGATGTAATGATACAATAAATATATAAAATAGATTAAATATATCAACATCGCGATTGTCTGTTGTCCGTATTTTACATAAACGAATTTTCCACAGCGCATGTGAGAAAATGAAACATATGATTTTTCTTTTCTCGTATTTTATTATAACACAAATAAAATAAAAAACCATTTACCTGGCATCGTAGTCTATATTCGTATGGCCGACGGCTGTATAAAGCTATACGTGGTTACAAGCTTGTTTTATTTCTTATAAATAAGTCCTTTTTATACATCTACCAATATAAAGTCATCCATTTTATGAGGGACTTGCAAGTATGTTTAGTTTTCGTCCAGTAGTGATTTCAGTTCTAATTTTGGCTAGCTAGTGACATGCTGGATCATTTATATTATAGTAAGTTGTATTATGTTTATATATTCTACCAGTAAATTTTGTCCTTGTTAAATATAACTGTGTACCCACCGACAATCACTGTTTGCTTTGACGTCGTATTGAATCAAGAATATAAACTGATATATACGCGAGACAAAAGCGTATTCATACAGCTTTTTCTGCGCCTTATTCCAAGAACTGAAGTAATAATGTCTCACGATAAATATTATTATGTAAATAATAATCAAACTGGACAATCGTAAGCACAATAAGTCTATGATTTAATAATATGACAAACAAACATAAATAATATAAAAATTGATTGTTTGGTGAAAAAAGGAGGGAAAACCTTTTGAAATAAAGAACAGTGAATTATTCCTTTAATTGAAAATTTCCCTAAAATAATGATGTACCCTTTTCCCCTCGCGTTGTATATTAAAAACATACTTCATTGTTGGAACACAAAAGCTTGTCATACAAAAGAGGTTCTCTTTTTGGAAACTTGTCCTATGAATGAGATGATAGACGACCAAATATTACTATTACGAAAATCTTTTATCTATTTTAATATAATAGCAACGATGTTTACTTGCGCTTATTTTAATAAAATATTAATTAATTATCATTCTTTATATGTGTATAATGTATATTATTATTTTTATATTCATATTAGTTGTCTTTTTAACGCATAAATCTCAATAATACGTTTCTATATTTAAAGAAAACAATAAAAGTTCGAATTATTGCGTACGAATTATTGTTTTAATAATTGTTTTATTGTTTTGGTAATTATTTATTATTATTTAATTATGGTTTTATTCATGTTGGCCATACATTTGGATGTAAGTAAAATATATTCGTCCACAAAAATATTTCTTGCATAAATCAAATATATAATAAATAAAATTATATTTCATTCTAACTACATCCCAAATATCAAATTATGTTTAATAGATACACACATAATATTATGTGAACAAAGGCAGGTTTTGATATTTTATATAGTACATCGCATGCAAACAATAAATAAATTAAAATAAATAGCATAATGTAGATAATCGAATAAGCAGTGAAATAAGAATGGTGCGTGTATGCAATATATAAAATGAAAATCTAATTAATTTATGATATTTTTTTTACACGCCAAAAATTTAATCAAATTTTTACCAGCAATTGACGCAACAGGGTGCAAAGTAAAATAAACTGGAAGAGTTTGTTTATGGAGGCCAATTTCCACCCCGGACTACAAGGCTGATTAATATAAAAAATAATGTTCAAGACCAATGTGAGAATTTTTATGTAAATTTCTTGATTTTTTAAAAATTATACCCGCCCCGAATGTAGAACATATGAATATTCACAACGTCGGTTCCGGCATTTTAGTGTGTATTATATATGCATATCCGTAATATGAAGACTTATTTTATTTGATTTTTGTGAGAGTCAAACTAATCAGGATTAAAAATTTTAATTTTAGGATTTAAATCCACAACCTCCGCCAATTACTAGGTTACTAGCGCTCTCTCACTTCTTGGCCATAGAGATATATATATATATAACAGCATTGCATTTTAAAGCCGCGGGATTATTTATGTATTTTACATAAAAAAAATTTATAAGTAAATATATATAATTTTCAGGTACAACATCTTAGACTTTCACAAACGATTTTAACACCAACAGCTTTAAGTTTACAAATTAATTTAACCTATTTATTATTTAATCCTAAATCCATTGATGAGACTTACCATAGGTGCCATTTTTGAAATATCTATAGCTTGAGAGTATTTTATATCGAGTTTTAAGTAACGATGTATATAATATACGATTTGACATTGATGTTTAATAATTCATTATATAAACTAGGATTAATGCAATAGTTATGTGGGTAATCCTTTTATTTCTATTTTTTTTTCTTTTTCAGAAAATTGGGTTGGCGACTGGGTTTACAAGCAGTGACTGGGCTCCTCATTTTGGGATTTTTTCTTGGCCTGGTTTACCGCAGCGCTTCCCTCTACCACCCGCAGCGGCGAGCAATACTTCACTTGAAAAACCAAAGAAAGAAGGTTGGAAAGTTTTTTTAATTAACTGTTCATAAATTAGCCGCACAAAAGTTTTCCACCAATACATTACGTTGCCACACAAGTTCCTAACAACGGCGCGAAAAGGGGATTGCGTAATTTTGGTTTTTGCAGGGGATTGTTTTGCGAAGACTTTTTTTCAAATTTAATTAGGTGACAGTGAACAAATAGTTTGTTTTACATTTAACAGAGTTCCTTTGAAAAAAAATTCGCGCAATTTTAGAATTTCAACAATCTTCTTTACAGCCAATTAAGAAAGATCTTGCAGGTCTTTTTTTTAGTTAGATAATTAAATTTTAATATTCATATTCTATATATACCATAGAAAGTAGAAGCAACGTTTTTTTATTGATTCATTTAGTCTTTGACATATATTTCATTTATTTTTTTAAATTTTACAATAAAATTTACAGCTGAAATATTTCGTATTTAATCTAAAAATAATGTGAAATTTGTAAAACTTCGCACAATTCTTATCGAGTGTTTCACAACCTGTATATATACGCTGTGTTTATAAAACTATTTTACATGTTGATAGAAAAAATACTTCTTTCAAAATAAAATTTATTTGTAAATATATAAGTATTCACCGAATTGAAATTCAAAAGAAAATCAAACGAACTTTTGTTAGCACCGTGGTCAACAGTATTCATCTTGATCATTTGACACAATCATATACTCATAGAAGGGGTTATTAAATACTACACGTACTATCATATCGGAGCTTTATCGGGAAAATACGGATATATTTCTTATAACATACAAAAGCTTGCCTCCTCAAAACCTCAACATCACGTATGCCCAAAATATCAGTCGTACCACCTTTTTCAATTCCCATACTGCTACCCTTGTTAGGCGACCGAAAGTCATTTGTTTTATCAATCGGCTGACATCCAATATGCGCTGCTGTATCCAGTGTAGAAAGTCCACATGCCTAAAAGGATTCAAACCTCTGGGAATAAAAAATGTAATCAGGCCATAGTCACGTATTTATTTCGCTACATAGAGTATTTATTTCCAGTAAAGTTACAGTGAACAATTGTTTGCAGATAAGAGTTAATTGAGAAATGGCAACAAGTTTATTAATAATTTTAATAGTCTCGCTTTTATCTTTGTTTTAAAATAGAGTTGAAGTATTTTCCAATCATCTTGAAGTGATACAGCTGTGGGTGTTTTCCTCAATTATTTATCAGTACCTCTGTCGTCAACTTTCAATTCCACTATCAGTAATATAGTGATAATAAAATATTTACTATGCCTACCAGCATTTATTGTTTGATTATTTGATACCAAAGAGTCATCTTCACTCTAATACAGAACATTTAGACTTTTATCCTAAAATTTTATTTTACGAATAATAGTTCTCAGCCATTTATTTAGCTAATTATTACCATTATGCACCATCATTTAAACAATGTAAGTTTTTATATCGTTTACTCGATCAATTCTTCTCCGGATTCGATTATAATATATAATATCTTTCTAAAGTGCCGATGCATGTTATTTGTTATGACAATAAGTTTTTAAGAATTACAATTTCATCAAATATGTCTGGTAAAATTTAATTATTTACAAATTGAATTGTATATAAAAATACCATTTTGATATTATGTTACTAAAAGTCTGAAATACGTTTTATTGGTATTAAAGTCATTCCGATTATTCTAGTAAGTGTTTGGTTGCGTATTTAAAATTTAAACAGATTTGTATATATTAATATAAAAAAATTATAAAACTTATGATGCATTTTTCTCCGCATTTGTATTTGTTCCCCGCTCGGTTTGACAAGTGTATTAATTGAATCTTGGTCAGTTTTATTAGAAATAAATGTATCGTACATCGAAAACAAATAGTGAAATTGTGTGTCACAATAATTGTGTAGTGTACTGTTATATTTTTATTTTCTCACGTAACGTTGTTTTATTTTTATTGATGAGGTGAAAAACACATCAAAGTTGGCCGACGTGAGTTTTCTATACCCCAAAACCTTTTTTCCGTGTCACATTTATAATAATTTCCACATTTTTCCGCTCACTCACTTTTTACGACTCTCCGTAATTCATTCATTCACACATTTACGCAGCCTTTTTGGTGGCTGGCTTCGTTTTTTTCGGTCATTTTTATTACATTTATTTGGCGTAGCCCTTTCTTCCATTTCCAGTGTTTTAAAATTCCATTAAGAATAATACGATTTGAAAATAAATTTCATTTTACGAATGGTTCAAAAAACTAATTGTTCTTTAGTAATGCATAACTTATTTTATTTCGCTAGATAAAATTTTTCTGACAATTTAATGATTCGCAAAAATTAATATTCAAAGAAAGACTTCAAATCTCTATTGACTTGTTTAATTAATTTTTTCCGCGATTTCTGTCTCTTGATATTTTCTGAATATAAATATTTCATCTATTTGACATCTCTTTTAATTAAATCTACAAAGAGAGCTTTTTATGACACAATTTAATTTAAAATAAAAACCGGTCATGTTAATTAAAATTTATTAGAAAATTAGAAACTACCCGCTTTGTTTTATACAAATTGTTATTTTATATGCTTTATGAACTTATTTTATTCTATAATGATAAAATCAAAAACTATCTGCGTATACTACACAGTTAAATGATTATACTAAAAATATAAATAATTATCAATGAATATTTATTCATAAACTTTTTATAATTTTTCGCTATACCTTATGCATTATGTTTTCTTTGTATTCATCATAATTATAATATTAAAATGATAGGCTTCATAAAGATCTATCATTCTTCTCACAGTATCATATCTCCTTTAGGCTTAACAGCGTTAACCAAACTTAATATGTACTATTAATTTCCCAACTATTGTTTATACCACATATTAAATTTACATCCAGTAAAATAGAAATCGCTACAGTTTGTTAGTACCCTATACAGAAAACATAATAGTGTATCATAAAAGTTTTATGTATGCACAATAATATAATGTATTATGGATTATATCAATAGAGACATTCATTAATTTTAACAAAATTTAACGTTTTATGAAGAACAATCACTTTAGTAATGTTAATTTGTATTAATGTATTAAGAGATATTATTTTAACGACCAATTATTATTTTATGCGGCTTATTCTAAATTCTATTTTATCTCTAAAATTCTTCTTTTATTTTCACAATATAAGTACATGACCAAAATGATTTTAAATCCAAATTAAATTATTATTTGAACATATTCATTTTTTTTTTTCGTTTTTGCCTTAAATGCATTTGAATGTTATAAATGTTACGAAAATACATCTTTGTTCTAATATTAATATTGTATATCAGTCACTCAAAGTGAAGATTATGTCTGATTTTATTTATTGTATGTACACTGAAATAATTATAAATATTTTTATGTATTTGTATTTGAAAAAAAATATCAATTAAATAGTTGACAGCTGCAACCAATGTTACAAAATCGATATCGACATGGATGGATGTGTGCAAATTTAAATTTATCTACCGAATACATTTAATGTAAAACTTTAGCAATGCTCACCCCGCGTGAATGCCTAAAAGTTGTACTTTAAAAAGTTTTGCTGAGTTCAGTTTATTTTATATTCATAGATGAAAGAGAAGAAAACTCACATTCGTGTTCCTAAGCCGCCGTTCTTCGACTTCTCACCGTTGAAGAGTAGAACTGTTCGAATGCTTCTATTGGCGTCGGGGACCGCAGCGTTTGGGTTGTACACGCCTGTTTTCTATTTGGTAAGTACTCACATATTTTATTGCTTACACACTATTTCTAAAGTGCAAAGTTTCGTTCCTATTCGTCAAGTCTGCTGTAAAATATCAATGAAAAAAGACGCTTCGAGCTTTTACGGTGCGATCAAAAAGCTTTTTAACTTACGATAGTATGTTTTCCAAATGTATTATTTCCATATCAAAAACCTGGTTATTCACACATTTATTGATGACAATATTGATTTCTTTTTACACCACAGATTCATAAAGATTTGCAGATCCCGTTCGATATTCCTAAAATATAGATATATATAATGGGTAGCGACACGTTATAAGTCATGAAAAACAATAAAAAATACTGAATTATTTAAAACTGGTAAACTTCCATATGTGAGATCACTGTTAGCGACCCG